>PVJH01006490.1:0-45935 GCA_004026705.1 Nesogale talazaci
CTTTCTATCAAGAAGTTATTACAGATCAAGCAGCCATCCCAGGCCAGGCCCAGTCAAGTCCGAAAGACTGATACTGGCTCCTAAATCCTTCTTCCGACTCATGCAGCCTCATGCAATGATGCAAACTGCAGGAGGATCACAGGCTGGGGGGTGCACGGTCATGTGGATCCAGTGGTGGTGGCCAATTCACAGGGCTCACATTCCCCAGGGTCAGCCAACAGGAAGGTAAAGGCAGAGAGGGTGGGGAGGTTACCAGGACCCCCCTAGGAGAGGGCCGTGTCCATAAGAAGGCATCATAAGGCTGTGACCTGATGACAGACCAGACTCCACCCCTACACTTTTACATCTTCCAGTTGGCCACCACCCAGCCCAAGAAGGCTGGCCAAGTGCCCACCATCAAGGTTTATAACAAAGCACAGCATATAATCCAGCGCAGACTGTGACACCTGGAGCCTGGGATGAGAGAGGCTGCATGTCTGCTCTGAAAGGAAGCCAAGGCAGAGGAAAGCCCGTCGCTTCTGTGGATAACACTCCGCGGACCACACACTCAGGTGTCTTGTGTGGCCACAGCCAGCTATAAGGGAGGAGGTCAGGAATGCAGCCTTTGCTCTGCAGAGCCAGGGTGGGGTGTAGACCTGCAGTCCCCCTGCCAAGTTGGGAGAAAGGGGAGAAGACTCACTGGCTTTGAGTCCATTCGGACCCACAGCGACCCTGAAGACCAGGAGAGAACCGACCTCTGGGCATTTCTGGGCCTGCACCTCTTTGTGGGATTAGAAACTCTCACGTGCTCCAAAGGAGCGGCTGGTGGTCTCAAACTGCTGACCTGGTGGCTTGCAGTGCAACGTAAAACCCACTGTGCCACCAGGTCTCCCTCAAGTCGGGTGTAGAGACCTCATGGGGAGCCCATTGGCAGCACCTGACACCAAAGGACATGAGGCCACAACTACCGGAGAAAAGGACATGGGAGTGCAGTCCAAAACACAGTGGGCGCAGCCATGCCCATGCTAAGAGAAGTAGGGTGTGCTGGAAGCTCCCCTCTCACCTCCTGGGGTGAGAAGCTTGAGGAAGCCCTTCTGGATGAAGTGAGGCCCTGAGTCACTGAGCAAGGGGGCTGAGATTCTCAGGCAGTAAAGGCAGCCTGAGGTTGGTCTGCAGCTGTTGTGTGGTCAGCTGGTGAGGAAGCCATCCAGGCTGCACACGCCCAGCATTTTGCACAGCAAAACCCTGCTTCCGCTCCAGCCTGGCGTCCAGGTACGAAGTCATCACAGGCCTGCAGGGCTGTGTGGCCTGACCTTCCCTCCTTGGCTCAAGCTCCTTGAAGCCCCTCCCCTGCCCAGTCCCTGGACTTCCCAGACTGCAGTGGCCCCAAAGCAAGTGAATGCCTGCCCTTACAAGGAAGATGGGTGGGTATTAAACACATCCTCACCCAAGCAATGCTGTCCCTGCACAGAGGAGAATTCCAGAGAGTCACAGAGGCGAATTATATGGAGAGAGCAAGAGAGACGCCCACTATGGCTTGGCCCTCCTTGGGAAACCAAGCACAAGCCTGGGGGCAGGGGAGGAGGGCAGAGACAAGGACAGTGCAGAGCACAGCATGGCAGGGTGGGGGAACAGCCCACAGGGTAGCCCGCCCACCCAGCACAGGGAAGGCCAAGTACAACAGAGGGAGGAGACTGGGCTCCAGGGGCGAAGGGGAGACAAGTTTAGATTTTTGTGCTTCAAGTAAAGGTCTCTGTGCATCACTCGGCAGAAGCAGGGTCCAGGTATCTGTAGCAAGATGAAGGACAAAGACAAGTGGGAGCTGAGGGACCATGGACAGCAGGTGGGGAGGACGGCACTTGGAGACCACCCGGGTGAATGGCAGGTGAGAGAAAGAGCAACCGTGTCCACCTGGCCCCCCCAAACCCCCTAATCACAAATACAAATGGTTTCCTACCAGGAAGGAACTAATCAATATAGCTGCTGGGGGAAGGAGGGGAAAAAATCTACCACATGTTCTAAGAATCCATTTGTATGAAACGTCCAAAAACAGTGAATGTACCAAGATGGGAAGTAGTTTAGTGGTTGCCTGGGGCTTGCAGGGAAAGGGAGAGTACCTGGGAATGGCCATACAGGGTCTTGGGGTGGGGGGGGGCGGTCAGAAACTCTCACTAATCGGATGTACGGTTACTGAAAACCCTTGGCCTCTGGCCTTGGCGGGGGCGATTTGATGATATGTAAGTTACATCTCCATGATATTGCTGAGGAGGACGTTACAGGGAGGAGGCGCTCTGGTGGACAGGGCCAGTCACTCAGCTGATAGCCAAAACCTCACCCGTTCAAAACCACCAGCTGCTCCTGGAAGCCACGATGAAGCTTCTTACTCTCAGGAGATGTCCAGTCTCAGAAAACCACCAGGGTAGCTCTACTTTGTCTGGGCAGGTCATGATGAGATAGAATCCACTGGACGGCAGTGAATCTGTTTGCTGTTTGCTTGTGGGAATTTAAGGAACCCTGGGGGTGCTGTTGGCCAAGACGTGGGCTGCTCCCAAAGTCAGCAGCTTAAGCCCACTCCACTGCGAGGGGAAATGCGAGACTGCCAGCTCCCACAGAGCCTCACCACGTGAAAAGCCTCCACAGGCCGCTAGGAGGAGCTAGGCCTCTCATGCAGGAGTCCTGACTCCACGTGGGCTGCTATCAGGAGTCTTGACACAGGGGCAGGGGATCTGGGTTGATACACTCGGCTGTCTGCCATGAGGTCGACACAACAGAAGCCAAAGCCAACAACCCTGATGAACTGAGCCATTGTGGAACCATGGAGCCAACAAACTGCCCACTGGTCCCTGCATGGAATAGCCAGAAGGCAGAGCCGCACCCACCTTCCCTCGAGGCCACCCACAACATTTCATCCCCACGCCGACTCCCCCGATGCCCGATGCCCTCAGGCCAACAAGAGGCTGTGACTGGAGGGAAGTAGCACACACACACACACACACACACACACACACACATGTGCACATGCCCGCGGAGAATGTGCATGTCTGCTGTGGGGAGCACTGCGTCTCTCCCCTGAGATGAACTTTGACACAGTGGCCTCATCAAGGTCATCAAACACAGCAGGGGTTGTGAAGATGGTGTGGAGCCAGATGGTTTGGGGTCAGAACAAGCAGGGTGACCCCTGAGAGCCACCACAAGACCTGCTTTTGTAAAAGTGACCTGATATGGAAGCCGGGCCTGGGTCCAGTGCAGAGGGCCAGGCTGGGTGGGAGTGGCCCCCATCCAAGGACCGAGGGAGAGCTGGACACACAGAGACGCAGACAGACAGGAAGGAAGACAGCCATGGGAGGCCACTGGGCTGCTTCAGGGACACACCAAGCGCTATAGGGACAAGGGGCTGCATGGATGGTGTGCATGAGGAATGATGTCTCATTGATGTACTGTGCCTTTTCACTTGTCTATTTCCTCCTCCCCCCTCACTTCCTCTGCCAGCTTCTCTATCACCATCAGCATCTCCTTCTTTGGGTGTGAAAACCATGGCTCTCTCCTTTTCCCTTGAAGATAGTTATCACGTGCAGGGTGAGTCTTGATGGGATTGCTAACTTTAATTAGTGCACGACCTTCCAGATCCGCCCATGTCCTGAGGTGCCGGAGTTTCATCCTCATTCTTCAGGGCTGTGTAGTATCCATCGCCAACCTGTAAGCAATTGGGGTGCCTGTTCCTCCACTGGGCATTTGGGACATCTCCATCTTATGACCACACAAAGGGAGGGCTGCCTTGTGCATGGGGGTACACACATCTCCCCTGTTCTAAAATGACAGACGTGGAGCGAAAGGCAGTTATAGACCTGAGAGCACCACTCCCACTGTGCCTCAGTGGGCATCTCTGTCCACTCACTGAGAGGGATCCTCACTGCTGACCATCAGTAGACATGGCAGGCCTGCCAGGTTTGCTCTCTGCAGAATTACCTGGTGTTGTTGGCCAGGCAAACTTGGCAAACTCATCCCTCACAAACTTATGTCCAGGGAAGTGTGGCCACAACCTCACTGTTAGACTGGCTCCATGTGCAGCCCACCTGGATGGCAGGCCTGTCACCTGGGGAAGGAACCATGAACGGAGGCAGGGTCTTCACTAAGCAAAGACCTGCCCACCCCTTCCCCAGTTACTGCTGGACTTGTTCCTCTCCAGGCCCACAAACACCCAAGGTGCCTGCCAGCTGCCCTGTGCCCAGGTGAAGAGATAGCGATGGCCCTGGAGCTCAGGGGCCAGTCCAAAAGAGCAGGCATGGGTCAGAAATACAGATCCCTGGGCCAAGCCTGAGATGCCCACAGAGGCTCTGCATTGACCTGGGCCTGGAAGACAGACGTGGACAGGTTGCAGGGGCTGCAGGAGAAGGTCGGAAAGGATTCAAAGGACAATGCATGTCCACCCTGAAAGGACCCATGGGTATACAGCGTGGTCAGGAGAGCCTGGGAAGCACGGTCCAGTCCAGGCCTCTAGGACCCCTCAAGCAAACAAGGCCAGCCCCTCAGCCTCAGCTAGAGCTGCCAAGGGAGCCCCTGCCCCAGCATAAGGCCAGACAGGAGGACAACCAGGAAGGACCTAGCAGGATGGTGTCACAGGAAGGCCTCTGTCCATATCTCCAATCCCGTGTTGGCTCCCCTCTTCCTCCCAGGCTCGCTGGCCCCTGCCTTCCCGAGTAAATATTCCCACCAAAAAAGGCACATGATAAAGTCATCCCGACCACTGAGTTTATCTAACTCAGACCAGCCCCGAACCCCAACCCCAAGGAGACCGTTAATTCCAACATCACTCAGAACCCACAGGAAACAAGCTGGGCCAGACTCTCCTGCCCCTGCCTGAGGTTGACCCCCCCCCCCAGCTTCCCCCCCACCCAGCTTCTCCGGGCGTGCTAATTTATTCCACATGCAATCTTCCACCAACCGAGAGAAGGCGGAGGGGGGCGCGCTCCTCTTCATGGAGGTCCTCACGACGGAGGATTTATCTCGTCCGAGTCCACGCCTGCTAGGAACATCAGATCCATTATCTAAGCTGTGGGTTTCCGTCGGAACGTTGAGAAATGAGCTAGTATAAAATCCGTCACAAAAGCGTTTATTCAAAAATCTTGGGCTGCTCTTCACTGGCTAACATTGAGGAGCGTGCACACACACACACACGGCAGCGGCTTGGCCTCAGGTATTTTGCACCATCCCGTCCTTTGGGAGAAGCCACAAAGGACACCTCCCCACCCTGCCTCTCCCCCACCCCAACCCCCTAAGAGTCTGTGGCTCAGGAAAGACTCCAGAGAAAATAGCTCCTCCATTCTCCTGGGGCTGCACCCAGGTGTCGACAGCCCAAATGAGTGGGGGCACTCCAAAGTCAGTGCTCAATTGATCGCACAGCACCTCGAGGCCAGTAGATTATTGGGGAGTCAAAGCTGTTCAGCTTCCTACTCCCACCAGGACAGTGATGCCACCCAAAAAAAAAAAAAGCTCTATCAGCATCCACCACCCCCAGACATCAGCAGCCCATTCAATCTGGGGATTACTCCTGTGGCAGTCACATACTCTGGTGCCAATTTGATTAAGATTGTAGGGGTGGAGTCTCGCCTGTCTATCTGGAGAGAGCCAATGAGACCTCCATGTGGGCATATCTTCCTCCTGAGAACTCTGGGAAAGCTCGTGATATTTTCCCCATGGAAGTGAGAGACTGTCAACTCAGTCTCTGAGAGACGCTTTACTGACGAGACAAGATGGCAGCATGTTGATAGACTCTGAGTCCTGGAGAAGCTGGAGGAGAAGCCACCTGGACTTACCCTGATGGACCACCACCACCAAGTGGAGACGCCTACCATTGCTGAAATGCTTTTACCACTACTAGATACACAAGACTCTGTACCCACTGGTCTGAGTGTCCTGGATTGCACGTGCTTCGTGAGTCTGAAGAGGACTAATGGATTGGTATCGGACACATGGACCAATATCAGACTTATGGACTGGACTGGGTTGGGATTTCTCAATGCTCCATTCGTCTTGTGTAAAAATCTTTCCCTTATATCCATATGTGTGTTTATAAATTTCCTAGTTTACCCAGACTAACACAACTCCAATGTCAAAATTCATTTGACTAGGGAACCACCACAGGTCACTGGTCACGACCCCAATGCCAGTGCCGATTTTATTAGGGGACCCCCCCCAATGCCAACACTCATTTCATCGGGGTGCTGTGGGGACTGTCTTCTCCAGGCAGTGACATCCCCACGACCGAGCTGTCACTGAGCGCTACCTGCAGGGGAGGGTCAGAGTAAGAAGAAGATGGACAAACATGCAGGCCCACAGAGGAGCCCGGGGGCTGCAAGGTCCAGTGGTCATGCGGTGTCGAGCCTTTGAATGCATCGAGGCCCAGTGACCTGATGCTCAAGGGTCACCGCCACTGGCTGGCTATGCCGGGGGGCAGGCCCACTCTGCCCACATGGGGTGGGGCATGCAAGGGTCCCAGGCCCTGGGCAAGCACATGACCTCATCTCACATAGCCAAAGCCAAAGGGCAAAGCCACCGCCTTGGAATCTCCTCTGACTGGCAGTGACGCCCCAGCACGGGGCCGAGATGCCCCTGGGGTTCCCCAGATGGAGACTGTGCGGGAGTAGAGGCCGGCGGGGTCAAACTGCAAACCTTATGGTGAGCAGTCCCACACAGGAGCCCCCACACCAGCAGGGCTTCTCCCCCTGTTACCCAACAGTGAAAGAAAAGCCGAGTTCCCGTGAGAAGGCAAGGCGCTGCGAGGCCGACCTCCACCTATGCGTCGTGTCTGGAAATCGGAGACCAGCCCAGAGACGGGTGCCGCTTGCCAGGGTCACACAGCTGGCTCATGACAGCCTGGCCTGGGACCCTGGGGGCCCTGGTTTTAGATTAAGTGTCTGTTACTGGCTGTGCCGGAGGAAAGGCAGAAGGGATTCCAACAGCAGGGAGCTCGGCCAAAATCAGCAAACACGAACGGACCCCCGAGACCCCGGCGAGCTTGGGTTTCAGGCCCCGTGGCCACAGCCTCCACTGTAAGCCTCCCCAGCCCCAGTTCACCTCCACATAACCCTCGTCTGCTTTCTATCCTCGGAGCCCGCGGCACGTCATCCTCACAGGGCGTCCCTGAGGCCTGTGTGCAGTCTCCACCGGCAGGGCCCGCATCCAGGAACTAGAAATGCCCCCGGGAGGAGCAGCTGAGGCGGGGTCGGGAGAGCTGACCCAATGCCCCGGCCCATGGCCCCTCTGCTTAAACCCCAGAGATGCATCCGTGTGCTTTCAGGGGGGTTCCTGAGCCCCACTTGAGCAGCCTGCAGGCAGCAGGGACTTCCCAGGGAAGCCTCCTGACATCCATGCAGAGAGCACGGGGAGAGGGCAGCAGACCAGTGAGTGAGGGTGGGTGGGTGTCGCGGGCACAGGAGGGGATGTCAGACAGCCCAGTTCCGGGGGTCTGGGTGGGGGTTGAGGAGGATAATCCCCATATCAGTCAGGGCTCCCCAGTGTCTAGCAGCACCGCCTGTGTGTCCATGGAGGCTGGCAGGGCTCTGGGACACTTCCCAACTGAGACAGACTGGAAGAAAGGTCCGGGGATCTGCTTCCAAAATCAGCGGACAGAGCCCTGGTGCTGCCCCTGGATAACGTGGTGCAGGAGTTGACCACGTTTGTCCCTGTGCAAAGGGTCCCGGGGGGGGGGGGTGCACCTAAAGGCAGGGAGCAAATGCTGTTGGAAGCAGCTGCTGAGGGTTCCACCAAGGCCCAAGGCCAAGGTAGCTGCCACGTTTCCTTCCAGTTTGAGTTGCCTCTGAATCTCCATCAGGAAGGGTCCTCTGCTTCCCTGACACCTGATCTGGAAGCCGGCCACATGACCATGGGTCCACATGATCACTGGACCACAGCACAGCCTAGCCTGAGGCCCCCCCACACACACCTCCACATTGCCTTCTCTATCTCCTGTTTATTTTCTCTCTCTCTCTCTCTCTCTCTCTCTCTCTCTCTCTCTCTCTCTCTCTCACTCTCTTGCTTCTCCCCTCATGGGTGGAAGGCCACACTGACCAGCAGCCAGGAGGGCTCTGAGGGCTCAATGTGGAGTCCCTGTCCCTGCTCTCTGAGGACCCGGAGAGTCACTTCTTCCTCTGAGTGCAATCTGAGACCTGATGTTCCAGGGACCTCTTGACCTGCTCTTGGCCGAGTCACAGTCTCACAAACTTGGGCTCATCGATCTCGTTCCAGCCACACCCCAGGGCCCTTGATGGCCGCAACTTACCGAAACTGAGGTTTTCCCTGTCGTTGCAGAAAGCCATCAAGTTCCAGATCAATGGCCCCTTCTATGCAAAAGGAGGATGCCCTCGGACATCTCACGTGGCCAGTCCCTGGCTGACCCGGGCACCAACCAGTAGGTGCCTCCAGGAGCCTTGAGGGGGAACCCCCTACCCCACCCCAATCTGGCCTCACTCCCTGGTAGACCATGTGATCGTGGCCGCTGGCAGCTCCATCACCTTTGCCCCTGGGCACACTTTGTGGCAACCCCACCCACGAGAGCTATTTCAAGCATAAAATGTGTTTCTATCACTGAAGGGGAGCAGGCTCGACTATTGACCTCTACCTCAACTGAGTTCAAATGTCAAGAGTTCCAATGGACATCGGAGACTCAGGGAAGATTGATTTCTCTGCTTAAGATAAGATGACCAAACATCCGCTTTTTAACAATTTAACAACGTCCCGTGGCATTTTAAAATTAACATAAACATAATACTATTTTTGCACTCTATGAACATTTTTGTTGCGCCATATAGACCAAATTTTTAGTCAAGAACCCTCCCTTCCCCCCACCCCCGTCAATGGTGTCCTGCTTAAAATCTGGTCACTTTAGACCATTTCATAGGCTTTAGAGTTTAAAGAAAAGCAGGTGGTCTCTTCACAGCCACTGGCCTGGCCCTGCCCCCTTCCCTAGCCCCGCCCAGGTCACCCTCCTGTGTGGGTTTAACAGACCCGGGGACTCATCTTTGAAAGCCACCAGGTCTTTCGCCTGGTTGAAGGGCTGCAAGGCCAACTGTGCCAACAAAGGGCCCCCCAAGGAGCAGGGACACGGCTTAGCACTCAGCTGGCTTCCATCCACCTTCCCAGAAGGCCTCTCTGGGAAAAGGGGGGTAGGAGTCATTGATTATCTTCTTTCCAGTCACTTTGACATGACTTCTCTCACTTCCTCCAAGCAGTGAAGCACAAGACAGCCCAGAGTTCAAGTGGAAACCTCCCCCTAGAGAAAACCGACAGGATGGAGAGGCCGCCGGAAGCATCCCTTGTCACTGACAATTGAGGGGTCTCCCAGCTGCAGGGGAGGTGCTCCCCTGCCCAGCCTGAACCCCCTATGCCCGGCTTCTTCCACAGGAGGGCCAGGGAAGCCAGCGGAGCCCCCAAACCTACAGCTACACCCCCTGCTGCCGCCGGGTCCACGCTGACTCTCAGTCGCCCTGCAGGGCCAAAAGGAGCTGTTCCTGTGGGTTTTCAGACTGCTCAGAAGGAAGAGCTGGCAGGAGGGTTTGAACCGCCAACCTTGAAAGCAGCCCAGCTCTTTAAATGCTGGCCCAGCAGGACTCACAGGCAAAGGATAGATGGTCTGGGTGAACATCCCAAGGAGATGGGAGGTGACACACCCGAAGGATTGGACGAAGAAGATGCCACTGCTCTCCCATGGCTCAAACTCTCAGCCCCACTCCCAGCCCATCTGGGGACCCTAGGGAACGACACTGAGAATGGAGAGTTAGACTGGGGCACAGTTTCCAGTGGGTACTGCACAGGCCTGCATGTGGCCATCACTCTGGAAGCTAGGCCATCAGCAGGTGCCTGCAGGGTCACCCACGGTGGGCAGTTTCCAGACTGAGATAGATGAGGGTGTGACCTGCTTCCAAAATGCACCAATGAAAATCTCTGCATCTGCAGCCATAGCCTGGTGATACCTCCTTGGGGATGTAGGTTTGTTTGTCTTTTATAAAAAGACTGGGGACACCTCTCCATCTCTCTGCCTCACCTTCCTGCTTGCTGGAGTGCTGTGCCTGCCTCCTGGGGCAGCCCCGTGTGGACCACCCAACCCTGAAAGTTGTTGGCAACCTGCCATGTCTCCCCTGACCTTGGAGCTACAGGACTCTGCATCACCAGCCTGTGATCTCCCACTTCTCCTTTCTGTTTCACTGACCTGTGGCTACAGGACTCTGAAGGGGGCTCCAGCTGTCCCGGGACCCATGAACTTGTGCTGGACTGAACCAGATGCCTTCTGGATTCACAGTGACACGCTGCTATGGAATTCTTTCTTACTCATACGTGAGGGCATTGCACTCTATTTCTCCAGCCTCACACAGTCTCGCAGAAGAACATGCTCCAATCCAGTACTGGAAGATGGTAGCGCGCTAGTCATTGCAAGCACAGAGCTGGGCCGGCCACTTCCTCCTGGGACCCTGCCAACTCCATGGCAACTATGTAGCCAGATACAAACCTGGGGGTGGGGGTGGGGGTGGAAAGTCATTGTCTGCTCATTCCACCAGCACCAGCAAGCTAGCGAAGAAGAGCTGTAAAGACAGAGGATGTTGTTGTTGTTGTGTGTCATTCTGTGAGCTCTGACTCACAGGGACCCCAAGCACAACAGAAGGAAACACTGCCCAGTCCTTGTGTGAGAGCCCCTTGTTGCAGCCACTGCGTCCATCCATCTCCTAGACTTAGGGTCTTCCTCTTGCACTGACCAAGGGAGTCCCTAAAGTGTTCTGGAATCAGCATTGGGCTGCTAACCAGAAAGGTACTGAGCCACCTCGGCCAGCTGCACCGGGGAGAAATATGCAGTAAAACTTTACAGATTTGGGAAACCTACATAAGGTGGCGACGGGTTGCCATCAGCGATGGGTTTAGTTACAGCTTGCTACTTGATCCAGTGTGATGCCCTCCAAGGACTGGTCTTCCTGATGATGTGCCCACAGGACTTGAGACAGAGCCTCACCATCTGCTCATTCCCTAATCTGTTGTCAATTTGAGACTAACAAGTGGAGGGGAGGAGTTAGGCCTGATAATCGGATCGCAGCTTCGTGACCTTATCTGGAGGTGCTAAGGAGCTAAATAGCTTGTTGGAGGCAGGACTGCATGGTCACTCCCAAGGAGACCTTCTTGTTGAGAAGCCACACGGGGACAACCTGATGGCAGTGAGAGCCTCGGTACTGAAGGAGCCAGGTGAGACCCCTGCCAGTGCTGAGATGTCTCTACTGCCACTGGATCCACACGACCTTCCACCCACTGGCCTGCGATCTTCCTGTATTTGGCATCATTGCATGTGTTTCATGAGTCTGAAGAGGAATTCATCGATTAGGATCAGACATGTGGGCTACTAGCAGACTTATGGACTTGATCTGGACTGGGCCGGGATGTTTTCTCAATATTCAAATGCTCTTGTAGAGAAAGCACTTTCTTATACACATGAGTGTCTCTCTGGATTTGTTTCTCTAGTCAACCCAGACTGACACACCATCCTTGATTCTAAGGAACATCTGGTCGTTCTTCTTCCAAGACAGATTGTTTATTCTACTGGCAACCCACAGTGTTTTCAATATTCGTGCCAACACCACACTTCAATTGTTTTGATCTTCTGGGGTCTTCCCTCTTCATTGGCCTGCTTAGGCATGCTTACAGGGTTACTGGACATACCATGGCTTGAGTCAGGTCTCCAGTAGCCCTCAAAGTGGCATCTTTGCTCCTTAGCACTTTCAACCAATCTTGTGTCACAGATTGTTCCAATGTAATGTCATTTGGTTTCTTTACAGCTGCTTCAATGGAGGGCGATTGTGGATCTATTAAAATCCATAATCTTTCCTCTAATAATCACAATGTCTATAGATGCAATGATGAGGATTTAGGGCTTTCTTTATGTGGTAGTCACTGATCTGTGTCAATTTCAGGACTGAGAGGGTAGGGGTGGAGTCTAAACTGCCAGTCTGGAGATAGTCAATGAAACCTGTGTGGGGGCATGGCTTTCCCTGAGAATTCTGGGAGATCTCATGATATATCCCCCATGGAGATGAGGGGCCATAAATTCAGTCTCTTGGAGACGGTCTACCAATAAGATAACATAGCAGCATGCTATAGACCCTGAGTCCTGGAGACTGGAGGAGCCGGAGGAGAAGCCACATGGGCTTGTCCTGATGGAACCAGACCTCTGGGGCCAGAAAGTCTCGTGGAGACTCTAGCCAATGCTGAGATGCTTGGGAGGTCACGGGGAGACCCCTGCCAGCGCTGAGATGCTTTTATCGCCACTGGATACACAAGACACTGCACCCACTGGTCTGTGGTTGTTCTGGCATCATTCCATGTGCTTCATGAGTCTAAAGAGGACTAATGGATTGGTATCAGACATATCGGCTAATATTGAACTTATGGACTAGACTGGGTTGGGATTCTTTCTCAATGTTCCATTCCTCTTGTACGTAAACCTCTCTCCCTTATATACATATGCGTGTTTGTGAATTTGTTTCTCTAATCTACCCAGACTGACACACTTTACATTGAGCTGGAATCCATACTGTTGATAGACTCTCATCTTGACCTTCATCGATAAGTGCTTCAAGTCCTCTTCACATTCAGCAAGCAAGACTGTGTCATCTGCCTCTGGAAGGCTGATAAAGAGCCTTCCTCCCATCCCAATGCTGCATTCTTCGTCGAACAGTCCAGGTTCTCAAATTCTGCACTCAACATACAGATGAAAGATACGATTCTGACACATTCCTTTCCTGATCTGAAAATCATGTCATATTTCCTTGTTTTCTGTTCCAATGATTGCTTTTTGTTCCTTGTACTGGTCTGTCGTGGCCAAAGTGAACTATTCTGAAATCTCCATTTTTCTCAATGTTATTTGTAACTTGCTAAGATCCACACAGGGGAGCGCCTTGGCGCAGTCAATAAAACATAAGTAACTCGTTTAGGGTATGCTCTGCTTCTAGTCAAGATCTAACTGAAGTCAGCAAGGGTATCCTGTGCCACGTTCTCTTCCAAATCCACCTTGACCTTCCGGCTGATCCTGTCAAAGCATTGCTACACTGCTTTCGAAGCATCTACTGCAAAATTGCACTTGCACGTGCTATTCACGATAGTGGTCAACAATTCCCACGTTCTGTCTAGTCACGCTTTCTTTGGATTTGGCTCACATACAGGGCTCTTCTAGTGAGTTGTCCAGGTCACTGCCATCCAAGCTTACTGTTTCTGAAGAGCGAGTGCTTCTGGTGCTTCATCATTTCGCTGAGAAATTTCAGTTGGCATTCCACCCATTCCTGGGGCCTTGTTTGTCACCAGTGCCTTCAATTCAGCTTGACCTTCTTCCTTCTGATCCTTTCGGTCTTGATCACATGCTACCCCCTGAAATGGTTGAACATCGTTGGCTGTTTGTTTTGTTTTGTTTTGTTTTGTTTTGATGCAGTCACTTTGTCTTTCTGCTCATCCCTGACACAGGGGTCAGGGGACCACTGCCTGAGGGCTGCCTGTTTGGGCAGAGTCCACAAATGAAGAACAGTGAGTGCCTTTTTAAAAGGGGAAAATACCACAGAAGGCACTTTCATGAAAAGTGAAGAATTAGGCTGAGCCCCGGTGGTGCAGTGGTTGTGCGTGGGACTGCGGCCCACTGGGTTGGAGGTTCAATTCCAGCTCCAGGAGCAAAGGCTGGGCCTCCTACTTCCACCACCTGAGGGCAGTGATGCCTAAAAAATAAATAAATAAATAAATAAAAATAAAATAAAGAAATTAAAAAAACAAAAAGTGAAAAATTACAGCCATTCAAGTTCACATGCATGGCCATCCATTCCAATTCACAGAAACCTGCTGTTGTTGCGGTTTTTGTTGTTGTTATTGTTTGGTGCCATGGGTCTGTTCTGACTCATAGCAACCCCAGACTGTATGTGGAGTGACCTTGAGGAGTGTGTGAACTGCTTGTACCGCCCAAAGGCTCTGCTGCTAAACCCATGGGGACATTCTTGGCTCTGTCCATGGTGTGGGACAAATTGAAGGTCAAGCCACGGGGGCGCAGTGGCACACTGGCTTTCCCCTCACTCTCGGGCATGCAGGGACACTGACAGTGCAGTGGTCACTCGTAGGCTGCCATCGCAAGGTCTACAGTTCAAAACCTCTTGGCTATCTACTCCCAGAAAGCCTCAGAAATGCAGGTGTGCAATTCCATTCTGTCCTATAGAGTCCCTACGAGCCAGAATCGTCGACCAGAGGGAAGTGAGCTCACAGACATTTGGCCCAAAGGAATGCGTCCGTCAGCAGTTACCCACAAAGAGGGGGGCAAGGTGGGAGGCAGCCGGCTGAATTTTCTAGTCCCATCCTATCCCTGTCCTGGAGCACATCAAAGTTCTTGTAGAGCAGATTTCCTCAAACTACGGCCCGCGGGCCACATGCGGCCCACCCAGGACATTTATCCAGCCCGCCGGGTGACTTTGCCACTGCTGCTGCTGTACTGCTTAGCAACTGGCACTCATCCCAGGGCCTGCAGTGAATTTGTTCATAGCTTTTTTTTTTTTTTTTAACTATAGTCTGACTCTCTGATGGTCTGAGGAACAGTGAACTGGCCTCCTGTTTAACAAGTTTGAGGACCTCTGTTCTAGACATTGTTTGGTTTGGTTTTTCCCTCAAACCAGACAATTCTCACCAGGCGTCAGAAACCTTCTCTTGACAACCTGCCCTAACAGACCAGTGCAGGGGGCACAGGACTGGGGGGCAGTGGGGGGCCGGGGGAATGGAGTAGATGGACAGCTGAACAGTCTTAACCACAGGCCTTACAGAAAGCTGAGCACCTTGTAAATGCCAGCTGAGAGAGCCAGGTGCTTTGTGGAGCGCCCTGGATGCCCACCCCCCAACCGAAAGAGGCCATCCAAGAATTCTCCCTGGTTTCCAGGCGCTCATCCCGTATGAATAGAGATGTTTTAAATGTATTAAACATTGGTCCCTTTTCCAGAAATTACCCTGACAGAGCCTTCCTTAAACATTATTTGAATAAAGCCTCATTACTCACAGTCCAAAGAAGTTCATTAAGAGGAGATGGCTTTGCAAAGGCGTCCAAGTGCTTGCCTTTCTTCTCAGCAGTGAATTGCATTAGCTACTTCCTAGTTATTTAAATCTTGAAATAAAAGATGTAAACGCTGCAGTGACATCCTAAGATCATTTCGGAGGCAGGTCTTGCATGCACAGAAATGCCCAGCTGGTCGACAGATAAAACAGATTGATAATTAGTTGCAAAATGTAACATTTCATCAGGAATATCTTGAATAATCCAATTTATCTTTGTCAGATATGCAGCACATATTTTTCCGGGGAGCAGCTTTGTTCTGTAACATAATATTATAATTTCAGGCTGCTAATGAAGGCGCCCGCCGGCCGCCCGGGCCTTGATGTGCGGCGTGGCAGGGAGCGCGCTGCGGCCCGGGGATCCATGCGCCCGCGCTGCGCGCCCCGCTGCCACCGCCACCTGCCCGCCGCGCGTGCCCGGCCGCGGGCATCAAAGGGCCGGCGGTGGCCAAGAGGGTGTCCCCGCAGGCTGTGGGCGGCGGGCGGGGCACCGGGTTGGCTCTAATTAATGGCAGAAAGACGCTCCCTCCTGCCTGTGACCAGAAGGCAGAGAAGAACACGGCCCGCGTGGGGTGTGACTGCTTGGGGGGTGCGGGGAGCTGCTCAAGGCCTCCCTGCACGAGCTCTGAGGTCCAGGAAGGAGAGGGAGGAAGGGATCTCCCAGGAAGCCCTACACCAGCCAGGGCGGGCTACAAAGACTCCCTTAGGGATCCTCAGAGACCTTTCCATGTGCTGGCCCAACCATCCTGAGCCCTCTGACCAGGTGACACGGGTCTGGTTGACATGTCTTCCTCGGCAGAAGGTCCCTCCCTGCCTGCATGCTGAATGGGAGCTATTCACTGGGGAGGGCCTGGCCAGCCAGGAGGAAGCCAGCCCCCATGGAGACCAAGAGCCAGCCATGCCCATGCCCTGCGAGCTACTCCTTGGAGAGACACCCAGTTCCAAACACCGCTGTCCTCCTACGCAGGTCCACCGTCACCCAGGGAAGGCCAGGGTCAGGGGCGCTAAACAGAGCGAAAGGGACAGGAGGATTTGCAAAATCCCCCGTTATTTAAGAAACAAAAACTACTGCCATGCAGTGGGTTTCAACTCTCAGTGACCTTGTAAGGTAGAGGCCACCCCCACCCACTCTCCCCCCAAAGGAGATTCCTAGTCTCTGCGGGCAGTCTCTGCAGGAGCATACAGCCTCTTCAGTCTCTGTGGAGAGCCAGGGCACGGACTTTCTGGTCCCGGACCAACACGAAATCCACCATGCCAACAGAACTCCCTGTGCCCTCAAATGCTCACCGGGTCTTGGCGGCCGGCACTCACTCACGCCTTCCTCTTGAACCCCCACTCCACCCGCATGAAGCTGAGACTCCCCAAAGCCTGGAGCTCAAAAAGGAATCCCATTCCTACACCACGATGAAAGCCCCTGGTTCCAAATCCAGAAGTCGCCACCAATGCAAGCTGGCCATCCACCCTCCCAACCTGCCCCTTTTGGAAATGTCACTGTCCCCTGTGCCCTCAAGAGCTTGCCAACAGGAAGGCACCCCCTGGGTGCAGGTAGTCAGAGCAGGCTGGATAAGAAGCAGCACAAGAAATGGTTGTAGGCTCACAGTGTTGAGTGCTTTAAATAGCTGGCCTCACTCACCAAACCAACATGCATAGGCTGGCTGACTTTTAAGAGAACTAGACATGGCTGCTGTAGCTGCTGTGGGAGCTACAGAGTTGGTTCTGACCCACAATGAGCCCATGTCCAATAGAACAGAACCCTCCCCAGTCCAACCACCCTCACAGGTGTCTCTGTGCCAGAGCCCGTTGTGTGGTCACCATGTCAACCCATCTCACGATGGGACTTCCTCTTGTCTCCACCCCTCCACTTTACCAAGCACGGCGTCCTTCTCTGGGGGACCCATCACTAGGTAAGGAAGCCTGCCAGCAGGCCTGGCTCGCTCTGGGCCACCCCGAGTGTTGCTGGGGACCTCCCCTGCAGGAGTCCTCAGCTGCATCTTCCTGGAATAGAGCTCCGGGATTCTTCCTGTGGTGTCACCATGAGTCTGAGTCCTCAGCCTGTAGGCTCATTGGTGAGTGCAGCCTTCTCAGTGCCCAGGCCCTTACTGCCTAGTGGCACACCCATTAAGCAGTCGGCTACTAATCGAAAGCAGGTCCATGGTTCAAACCCACCAGGAACCCCACGGAGAAAAGACCTGGCCTGACCTTCTGCTCCCACAAGGAGAGCTGGCCCTGAAACCCACAGGGGCAGTTCTGCTCTGTCCTGCCGGGCACCGGGAGTTGGAAGAGACTCCACAAGAGCAAGAGACTGGGTTGCAGATTTGGTCCTGTCCCCATGCAGTCGACAGTCGCACTTCACTACAGATGGGACTGACTGATAGGCTGAATCATGGCTGATTGACAGGGTGGCTTCTGTGGGATAGATGACATGGCTGATTGAAAAGGTAGGCTATGGCAATCAATAGGGTGGACCATAGCTGATTGAGAGGGTGAATTGTGAGCCATGGGCTCTTGTGGGATCCCAGGAGCCCCCTAGAGAACTGGCAGGTGCCCACAGTGGGAAACATGATGCGACAGAGAAGAGGACAATGGCGTTTCCAGCAGAGAAAACCCAGATGGGCACAAGAGGGCCAAGCGTGCATGAACCCAGTGGTCAAGGCGAGTCCACAGCGGATCTCCCCACACAGGGCTCAAGGGGTGATTCCCAACGGGACTGGGGAGGCCTGGCGCTCTGTGGGGGATGTACCTTTTGCTCCTGGTCACCAGACGCTGCAGAAAAGCATAAGGACCAACCAGCCTTGCTGCGGAGGTGTTTTCTGACCGCGGCACTGGGTGTGTTCACACTGGACTTCTGGGGTCTCCGTGGCTCCAGAGTGGGGGTGCTTTCCTGGATGCCTGGTGAGAGAGGTTCCAACTGGGCTCTCGGTCTGTGCCAGCCAAAATTCTTGAGGGCTGGCCATTGTTTGGTTGTTTGTTTTGGGGGCGGGGGGGCAATCACTGTCTCTGGTGGGCATGGGCGCTATCCAGTGCCACTCCTGAGAGCCACCACTGGATTTGAACCACCAAGCCTATGGGCTGCAGTCCTGCACTAAACCACTTATGCCACTGGGGCTCAGCCCTGGGGGCTGGCCATTGTTTGAAAGGATGCAGCCCCTGATTAAACAAGCAGCTCAAACCAAGAAAACAAAACACCTTTGCCATTGTGATGGTGAGGGGTGATGTCAATTAGACATCCCTGGTTAAGGGCTAGGCACAGAGTCTAACCTATCAAATAGGTGGAAACCTTGGTGTTATAAGCCTTTTTGTAAAAGAGAGAGATTGAGCAGCGTCAACTCCCATTTGACCCTTCACCTTGTGTGGCAGAAAGCATCCGTGGATTCATTAAATCAACTTTGGAGCTTTGTGCGCATGCGCATGCGCGCGGGCGCACACACACACACACACACACACACACACACACACACACACCCTGTGCTCCCCACCCTGTGGCTGTTCATCAGCTTCCTCCTTCCTGCTCATCAGCTTCCTTTCCATGACTCAAGAGAAGCCTGCCTTGGTGACCGGACTGGACAGAGCTACTTCTACAACCGTGTGAGCTGTCTTGATCCACATCTCTCTGTCCAAGTAGACACAGCACTTAGCAGTATCAGTGGTCTTGCTTCTCCGGAGAAGTCAGCCTAGCACACAGCCATCCATCACCTCCAGCCCAGCTCACAGTGTCTCATGCACAGAGCAGAACTGCCCCATGCAGTCTCCAAGGTGGTGACGGCATTTGGTAAATCTTCTGCACAAGACCCCTCTCGTGTGTCTAAGAACACGGGTGTCACATGGAGGCATTGTGGTAGGCCTACTCCAAGTCAGGGCTTTTCAGTGGCCTCACATAGCTGTGAAACTTGGCATTGGATAAGGGAATCCAAAGGCGAGTCTATGCCTTTGAATTGGGGAGCTTGAGAAAAAGATTGAAAGTATCCTGCACTGTCAAAAAAGCAAAGGTGGAGAGACTCTGCCCGTATGCTTTGGGCACTTCTGAGAGAAGGGCACACCACGCTCGGTAAAGGTGAGGGTCAGCAACAGAGGGAGGGAGTGGGGGGTGAAGGGGGTTGGCACGGGGGAGTGTGACCGCCGTGAACTCAGGCAAAACAGTGGTGGTGAGGATGGTCCAGCAACCGGCAGGACTTGGTTCTGTTGTCCACCGGGTTCCCCTGGGTCAGAATCGACTCCATGGCCCGCCGCAGCTGCCGTCTTGACAGACGCAGACCATCAGCTCTTTCTCCCAGGGAGCGGATGGTTGGTTTGAACCACCGACCTCTCAGTCAGCTAGGTTCTTCACCCCTGCCCCTCCGGCGTCCCTGAGAGATAGGACTGGGAGTCTTGCCTCGCGAGGACACCTCAGACCCTCGCCAGAAACGGCCCGACACATCCCGCCCGTCCGTCCCAATTCCAGACAGGATCTGCCGAAAGGTACCAATTAGAAAGGCGGCCTCGCCTCCCAGGAAACGCTCCAGGCATCAAAGGATGAGGAATGGTGACAGGCGAGCGCGCATGCTAACTTGTTCCAGAAAGAGCACGTCACCAGAGCCGGGCTATCAAGGTGAGGATGATTTCTTACATGTGAACTAAGGGGAACACGATTTTTTTCTTGGATGTCAGGCCAATGTTACCGCGGGCTGCCTGGAGAAGCCCCATATTAACTACGCGAAATAATAAATCGCAGAGCAAACAGGAGTGACGGCTCCTGGGTTTTCTCTTCTGGACACGAGCTTACTGGAGACGAGCGTCTGCGACGAAGCCTTCCCAGGAGGCCACGTGGGCCTCTGTGGAGCTGCTGACCTGTGCCGCCGTGGTCCTGGGAGCCCCACGAAGGGTTCAGCCTGCCACCAGGCCACCATCCGCCCTGCCCTGGTGGGCTGCTTTGGCACTGACACCTAGCTCCTCTGCTGCTCAGAGAGGCCTGCCTGGCCTGGGACCACTTGGTGTCCAAGGCCCTGAAGCCCTCTAAATATATGTGAACATGTTCCCCAGGGGACGGGACCCAGGACTCATGGGGTCTTAAGGCTCTGAGAAGGTTCCAGAGAGAGTCAGTGATGAGCCTGGGCAGGGGGGTCTCATTCCTGGGCTGTGGCAGGTTCCGCCCTCCTGGGTCATGTGAGCAGCGTGACTCCCTTGCTTAAAATGACCAGATTTTAAGCGGGACACCATTGACGGAGGGGGCAGTGGGGTGGTGGTCCTTGATTAAAAATGTGGTCTGTATGGAGCAATAAAAATCTTCATAGAATGCAAACATAGTATTGTAATATATTTATTTTAATTTTAAAACACCGCGAGACGTGGTTAAATCATTAAAAAGTGGGACGTCTGGTCACTTTACCCTTGCTGTATGTCCTCATCAGTTTTCCTTCCAAAAAAATCCTATCCCATCTCCAAGGCCTGATGTAGGCATTGCCTTACCTACACAGAGTGTGCCTCAGGTGTCTCACCTGTGCACAGGCGTGTCAGCTAAACTGTATCCCAGAGGTCATGAATTAGGTTGCTGACCCTGGTGAGATTGAGAAAGTGTATCTCCTTCCTCATGGGACCACCTACTGCCTGCCGAGTCTGCCTCCGAGCAGGTCAGAATACCTGTGTGGTGAGAGAGAGGTGGGGGAGGGACCGAGGGAAGGAGAGGCTGAAGGTGCTCTGTCTCCCAGGATCAGGTCCCTGCGGTCTTGCTATCATCACTCAGCCACAGGTTGGGGGTTCAAAGTCATGCAGGGGTACAGTGTAAGAAAGACCAGGCGGTCGGTCGGCTTCCATACATCCGGGTCCCAGCCAGGAAAGCCATGGGGGGGGGGGGTTTCCAGGACCAAGAGCATGGCCAGGGGTGTGCTGTTGCTTCCTGCACATGGAGAGAGGGACCTCTGGAAGTTGCTGGCTGGCCGCCCAGCAGATGGCAAAGGGCGGAAGAAAGCGGGTAGAATGGCCTCTTTGGTTCCCCCAGCACACATGAGCATACAAGTCAGACTGTGCAGAAATGATGGAGCCAAAATGTGGCCCCAGGACCCGCGGGGAGACGAGCTATTAAGGAAATGGCGTGACAGAGCGCCGCCGGCTGCGCAAAACTTCCCGTGGATAAAACCCAGAGACGCAGCCCTATGACACTCAGGAGAGCTGGGCGCCGAGCCACGAGGTCCACCTGCATGCAGACCCGGGCTGGGGATGGAGGGGAAAGTGGTCCCTGGGGACCCACCCGTCTTGTGCCTCAGTTACGGACGCATCTGCTCTAGCTCTGCCTCTGAATTTTTTATCTTAATTCTGAGTCTCCTGAATTTACAGGAAGAAGCAGGCAAAGCAGAGCCCGTCACAGAGGGGCCGTGGCCGGCGTCTACTTCCAGCACCAGTGCAGGCGCAGCCTGTGCATCCGGCGGAAGGGCGCTATCGAGGCCACAAGCACTGTGGCGACCTCGGAAGTCAGGCTAGAACTGCCTCTGGGGGTTTCTGAAACCACGGCTCTTGTGATAGAAACTCTCGTTCTGGCGGCTAGTGGTTTCAAACTGCTGACCTCAAGGCTAGCATTCTGGCACATAACCATTCTGCCACCAGGGCACCTCAAACACGCTCAAACTGCCTTTGAGTCACTGTGGTCTCATGGTGGCCCTGGGAGGACAGGGCAGCACTTCCCCTGGGGGCTCTTTACGGACGTTGAAAGTCTCACCCTTCTCCCAAGAAGAGGCTGCTGGTCTCAAACCGCTGACTTGACAGTGGGCAGCCCAATGTATAACCACTGCCCACCAGGGTTCCTGAGGTTCCCGAGGTGTCCTCCTCTTATAGCAGTCCAGAGCACCTAAACTAGACAGGCTGCGGGTCAGGGGTTTGGGGGGAGGGGGTGGAGCTCAGTGGACAGGGCCTGAGGACAGGGCAGCATGACCCCGAGGTGGAAACTGGAGAAGGCAGATCCCAGTGTCCTGATGCCCAGCACCCTGGGAGCGGCAAGGGACAACGTGACTGGAAGCTGAGTTTCTCAGAAGGTTCGCCGGACGTGGCCAGAGGTCACTGTGCAGGGTGGCCTTGGAGAGGGGCAGGCTCAGTGTTGGCTGGACTGGAGTGCAGCCGAGGACCCATCCTCCCAGTGGTGCCCCACCCCCACTTCCAGGGTCCTTCCAATGGGGAGAAGCAGAGGATTCTGGGTAAGCAAAAAATGAGAACGGCAGCCCACTTCATAGGCTCCCTCACACCTCTGGCCTCCCCCACCCCACTCCCATGGGGACATTCCACACATTGTGCTACGGAGGTTCCAGGTCACACAGAACCCAAAACAAACTAAGTGGCAGGATGGCCACTGTGGGTTCCCGAGATGGAAGCCTCTTCTCTCTCCCAGGGAGCCAACCGCTGACCTTGCCATCAACACAGAACAGCTCTACCACGACAGCTCCTTGGTCACGAGTCCCCAGGCCGATTCCAAACAGAGCATGTTCCCGCACGCCAGAGGTGGCTGCAGACAAGCCATCCCAGGCACAGTCGTGCCATGGTCTTACTCGGATGCCTCCCCCCAAAGTAAAAGGCTCCATGGAGTGGTGCTCCCCAGGGGATCTGTGGGGCCCCATCATTCAAGGCAGAGAGGTCAGCCCAGAAGGTGACAAGGATGGTTTTTTGGGGAATTCCCACGGGGCAGTAAACGCGATCAGTTTTCCGAAGGACACAGGACGACCACCACTGAAGAAGTTGTGAGGAAACCGAACACCCCACTGTGAGCAAAAGGCCGGGAAGGCTTTCTCATGGCGACAATGTGCCTGTTCATGCTTCATGGGGAGCAAAGGTGGTCCAGGGGGGATTTGCTGGGGAAACCTGACCCTGCCCACTCCCCTGGCCTGACCTCACTCCTCTGGACTTCTTTTTGTTTTCTAAAACCAAAGCACATTGAAAAGGAACCCTGTGTGAGTCCCTAGGGGAAGGCAAAGCTGTCATGTTGATGTGGTGTCAATGGAAGAACATAGAATTCCCCAGGGGAGGGGGGTGTCAGAGGAATGGAGACAGCCCCCCCCCCAAGTGTACACATCTGCAGCTGCACACCCGTGTGTTGTTGCCTGATAGATGTCCCTCAGTTTTCATGGCAAGGCTTTTGGACATACCTCGTGTTCATGCAACCCACATTCAGTCGACTGTGAATCTAGGAGGGGAGAGGCAGTACCTCTCATGCCCACCCCCAGCCCAGGCCCCACGCACTGCCCTGCACACAGCGGCCACTGAGGAGGTCTTGCCCAATGAGAAAGAGCTTCTTCCTACAGCAGGATGGCTGGCAAAACCCAGGGAACTGAGACCAGGGTCAGGGGCAGGTAGCTTATCGGTCATCCAGGCCCACAACTCAGAAATTCCAGCCAAAACCCTGACCTTGACGTCGGCTCCCACAATCAGCCACCCCTCAGGACAAAATTGACCACCCCACGGGGTTTGTGAGTCTGTAAACCCTGATGGGGCAGACAGCCTTGCTGTTCTCCCACTGAGCAGGCTGGTGGGTTTGAACCATCGACTCTGTGTTTAGTACCCCAGCGCTTACCCCACGGCACCACCAAGCCACATCAACCCAGAGGGAGCAGACCCATCCCTTTCCCAGCGGTCACAGTCCCAACAGAGCCTCCAAGTGTGACTTCCAAACCACAGAGGAGCACGTGTGGTCAGGGACACATAGGACAACTCTGGGCAATCGTGCCAGGGTTGAAGCAGCAGCCGGGAAAGATTCAGAGGTGGGTGCATGAAGACCAGCTCTCCCACCATCTGACCCTGAGAGCAGGGCTCATGTCCACCCAGAGTCATGACAAAATCACCCGGGAAGCCTGCCAGGGGCAACTCAAAGCCGAACTCACTGCCATGGCAGCGATGGCCATGGCGCAGAGCAACCATCAACACTGTCCCCGAGTGCCTCTGAGAATCTCACTCACGGGAGTACAAAGCCCCGTCTGCCTCCCGAAGATCCACCGGTGGCTTTGAACTGCTGACCTCGCAGCTCTCGGCCCAAAGTGAATCCGCCCTGCCACCAGGGCTCCGCTGCTCAGAACCCCACCTGCAGGAGACGCCCCCCCCTCCCCGCCCCGGACATATGCGCTCGCCACCCAGAGACAGCCCCAGACGCCCAAATGAAAGGGCTGCTTCTCTCCAACAACGTGGTCTGCAGCTCCGACGACTGTCTGGGGGTAAATCAGCCCACAGCAGCTGTGGACAGCCATTTCCGAGAGCGTCCAGGGCAGCTTAACGGGAGAAGCGTGTTAAAAGTTAAAGGGCCTTCGTCACATTAAGAACATGAATTCTTTGAGCCATAAATTTATTTCCCTGAATTCCTAAGCTGTAAAGTCACCCGACACGCTTCCTTGTAAATCAGTGGGGGGTGGGGGGGTGCCTATTTCCTGATGCTTGCCCGTTCGCTGTTTTCTCTCTAATTAGGAAAAAATGCCATCCGCCAAAGTTACACGTCCAACTGAGAGGGCCGGGCTGGGCTTAGCGGTTACATAGCTGGCCAGGCTGGTTGCTTTGTAAAGAGGAAATAAATTCTCTTCTAAATGCAGGACGATGACAGACGTGGCCCGGCCTACTCCCCAGGATTGAGTCTGACCCTACCTCCTTAGGGAATGATGCCGTCTGGGCTCGGCGCTCACCAGCAGAATGGCAGAGTTGGAAAATCGAGCCTATGACCCTCAAGTCCCTTCTGACCCCACACAGCCCTTTAGTGTCCCCAAGGCTGTAGTCTGGATGAGAGCAGGCCGCCTGGCCTTTCTCTCTCATAGGTGGGATTTGAATCACCCATCTTGCGATCATTGGCCCAGACGGCAGGCTGCAGTGTGCTGGGGGGGGGGGGGGGGGGGGGGGGGGGGGGGGGGGGAGGGGAAGGTAGGGAAGTGAGCCTTGATTTCATACCCACATAGCTACCCGGGCCCCCTGCCCAGAGCTCCCCTCTTGAAGGTGCTCACCCGGGCACCAGTCCCTGAGATGGTCACATTCTTGTTGTGGACAAAGGACCGCACAGGCAGCTTCCTGGAGCTATAAAGTCATGACTGGGCAAAGCGCAGTGTTTCGTCTGGGTTCCCGGTGGACGTGGCAGCGCCACCCATGCCCCAACCCAGGCGAGAGTGAAAGTGGGTTTTAATCTCGGCCAAGGAATGTCCCGCTATAATTAGTTATGGAAACGAGGCATTGTTATATTTCGCATACACATGTCCTTTCCTGCTTTGGCTAGCAATCCAAGGGCTACTTAATAGAAATGATGCCCGTTCTTCTGAAAACCTGATTGGTGTCGTACCGAGCTACATATTCGTCCAGAGGAGAAGCCGGAGAATGGGTATCGACAAACTAGTGCCTCGGAGCACCTCTGCTCGGGGCAGGTGCTTGGGAAATACCGGAGGGTTGATAGCGAGTGGGTGGACCTCAGACGCTGAACGGAGTACGAAGCAGCTGGCTTTGCTCCATCCGGGTTTGCGGCTTGTCTTCATTTTGCCGGCGCTGCCGTGGAGGATGCAGTCAGCAGAGCACACGCGCGCACATGCAGGGTGGGGCTTCCCAGGGTCTGGAGGAGGAAAACCTTTGCATCCCCTTTGTACAGGGGGGTTTGTGCCACTTCCCCCGATCTGTGCAATTCAGGGGCATCAGCTGTGAAGTCATCCTCACAGAGCCCACTGGGGATCCCCCCCCCGACTTTGGCATCAACTCCATGCCCGCCCGGCTGCCCAGCTGGTCTCTCGAGTGGTGTCTGTCTGACCCCCCTGGGTCCTGCAGAGTCCTGCAGAGGGGCACCCTGCTGCGTCCTCTCATCCTGCAAAGGAGGCGCGAGCTGAGGGAAACAAGCACGCTGACTTTGGTTTGAATCAGGAGACATCAAGAAAGCAAACAGAGTGGGAGAGGGGTCATTGTGTGGGCAAGGGAACCAGGGCAAAGGGGACACTGTCCTGTTGGGGCAAGTTTCCTTCCTGACCCTCCCCATCACCTTTCCTGTCATTCACGAGTTCTAAAGGTTGTCCTACCTACTCCTCCCAATGACCCCAGCCTTCGTGTTGGAAATGCCACTCAGAGGTGTTGCAGGGTGCCAGCTGTGCCCAGGCGCGGCTGTGAAGAATACCACTTGCATTTTCGCCGCCAGCCGAAGGCCTCGGGACAGCTCCTGGAATCCACCCCGCTGCCAGGCCCCCACACAACAGCTTCTGGAAGGGAGGGCAGAGCAGCTTGCCCAATTGGAATTACAAGGGAATTTAAGGGGACAGAATGTAATTACCGGAACTGGAACCCAGCCAAGGCACTGGGGCTGTTAAAAAAAAAAAGTCAAGAAAGAAGAAGAAGGGGAAAAAAATAACCTTAATTATTGGAGCTGATAACAAAAGCCAACGGTGGGCTTCTCCTGCTTAGGACTTGGCAGCATGAGTTGCTTAAATCCTCATCAAACAATAAATAAAAATAAAACTTGTGAATTTCCAGACAGCGCCTCCTGACAGCCAGATGTTGGCTGCCGAGCCCTTTGTGCAGGCCGGAGACGGGGAGTGCGACTGGGCACCTCCTGCTCCCCTGGCCCAGCTGCCTTCGACCAGCGTGGGTGACCCGGTGCTTGTTCAGCCCGACAGCCGGTGATCTCAGCCCTTTCCCAAAGACTCCTCCCTCTCTGCAGACCTGGGTCGGAGGGTGGACCTGGTCTCCCCTGTATGCAGGCCTCACTTGGCTCCCCAAACTGCCTGGAGTTTGAGAGGAATGAAGGGTTGGCATCCAGGTCGCACCAGGGAGGTGAGATGTTCCCGGAGACCCTCTGTCGTAAGTCACCCCCCTTTTGTTTCTGTGTGTTAGGGTGCAGAAAGCAACGGCAGCAGCAAGAGGAGGAGCTGAGGGAGAGACAGACACTTGCCTTGGGAGGTCTGCAGGTTGTTACGTGGGCCCACTGGGCAGCACCCTGGGCTCACAGCGGTCAGCCTGGCCAGGGACAGGCTCCTGAGGAAGGCTCAGACTGTTCCTTGTGCCGGACAAAAGCAGGATCTTGGTAGGGGCCATCCAGCGATACAGAGCGTCCCTTTGGGGTGGCCCGTGGTCCATCCTCTCCTCGCCGGGCAGGACCAGAACGAGCCTTGTAAAAGCCTATTAAACAAAGACTTCTGGTCTGGAAACTGATTTTTTTTAAACTGAATTTTAAACTGAAAAGGCCATTTATTCTATCTCGCGACAACCACGAGTGCCTCTCACGTTAAATTGGAAAATGGACTGTTTCATCTGCTTGCAACTGTCCCATCGGTTCAAAAATCGCCTGTCCTCACAGAAATCGTTTCGGACTTAAAAAAAATTTTTTTTAAATTTTTGTCCTCCACAGCAATCTAAGACATCTGGACTTTTTTTCCCTCCTAAGAGAAAAATACAGTGTCTAAGACATCTGGACTTTTTTTCCCTCCTAAGAGAAAAATACAGTGTCCATAAATTCAAAGTGTGAAATGAATGGAGGGGGTGGGGCTGCAGGAGGGTGGAGGGGTGGGCCAAAGCAGAAAAGAAAAGGCAAAAGAAAAAAAAAAAGAAGCTGCCTACGGCATTCCTGTGGATGGAAGCTTGGCTTGATTCCAATTTTAGGAGTGCTCGTAATAACTCGATTAACCCTCACGATCCTCATTGTTCAATTTTGCAGAACTATAAATATTTCTATAATCCTTGATTGAATTAGTTGAAAAATTCAAAGCAAAATGCCTTTACTAATGTGTTTATACTTGGACAAGTCTGTGGCCACGCAGCGGGAACACGCATCTCGGCTCTGGGCCGGAGCCCACCAGGGGCTGGGTGAGGGGACCCTGCTTTTCAGACAGTAAGCCCCAGGGCTGCCTGACAATGGGGTGGGGGCGGCGCAGGGGGCTTGGGGGTGGGTGGGAGGGGGGAATCTTCCTTGCAGGTGATACGGAGGCCAGGGGGCTTCAGAAAGTAGCTTCCACAAACATTCCTGAAACTTACTGGGAATCCTTACATTTCCTGGACCAAACATCTAAGAGCCACCCATGCCTCTTGTCCGACGCATGGAGCGGTGTCTACTGAATGCACCAGCACACTGGCTGCAGCCCCGGACAGCATCCACGATGTCCCCTCACCGCAAGCCTTCCCGTGATCTGCCTGTTTCTGCAGACACACGGCCCCAGAGCGTGGGCACCTCCCTCCTTCCCTACCCACCCCCAGTGTGAAGGAAGCAGTAAATTAACTTGAGCACACACCCCAAGTCCCGTCAGCCCCCAGACCATCGGGGGAAGCACAGCGAGTGTGGGATCCTGTGTTAATAATTCATCCGCCCGACCCCCGAGCAAATCCCACCAGGACCACGTGTTCCTCAGGCTCCTCCGTGCACTAATTAACACCCTCAAAGTGTTTCAGGGGCCCCCTTTAAAAGCACTCTGCCATCCGCTGAGCGCTCTGCATTAAGTAAAAGATCAATCCTGCCCTCCAATTCCTATTGATGAGCTGTCCAACCCAAGGAGGATATTAGGAGCTAACAGAAGGATTTTTCCCCTGCAGGATCATGCCCCCCAGAAGGGGGCTGGAAGCAGGTTTCTCTGTGGAGCTCACTGCCCCTCCCTGGAGCTCACTGTTCCTCTCAGGAGATACAAAACTCCAGCCTCTGGGGGCATGGAGAGTCCCTCCCTCACACCACCCAGTCAGATGCCCGGGTCACAGACCCAGAGGAGCTAGTCACTGTCCCTTACAAGGCTTGAGCCCTGACCAGGCTGCTGCAGAGAGAAACAGAACAGAGAGAGAGAGAGAGAGAGAGAAAAGAAGAAGAAGAAGAAGAAGAAGAAGAAGAAGAAGAAGAAGAAGAAGAAGAAATTAAATGGTCAAAGCAATTTGTCAAAGTATAGGAGGGAGTTTAAAGTGCTGTTTACTCACCAGGGATAATAATTAATTTTGAGATGATTTAAAGTATACGTGCATAGGTAGTATGCAAATACAATGCCATTTTGCATAACAAGCTGGCACACCCCTATAGCCTGCTGTCCTTGCAAACCCAGGAAGCAATCTTGTCTGAGATGTCTGTGTGACTGTCCACGTAGTAACGAGCGATTGCTGCTGCTGCTGCTGTCGTTAGAGACGACAGAGTCAGTCCAAAGTTGTCGTCTCTGGGCCCGTTCTTGTCACCACTCTATTCATCGCCACGTGGAGTGTCTTCTGACTGCTGCCTAAGGTAGAGATCGAGATTGGTATTCTTGTTTACTGAAAGACACGGGCTAAGGAACATTGCAGGGACAACATCCAACAGCCAAGACAGCAAGGGCTGCAGGCTAGGCCAGGATTCCCATGAAGGATTCCCTTCCTCTCAGGAGGTCATCTCTGTGTTTACTGTTCCGGCCTTCCACTGATTAGACGAGACGCGCCCTTCATAAGGAGGGCTGCCCCCTTGACGATGCAGCAATGATGGAGATGTCAGTCACAGCTATCAAAGGCCTTCGCCGCACCCTCTAGGGCAGTGCTTCTCAACCTGTGGGTTGCAATCCCTTTGGGGTTCAAATGACCCTTTCACAGGGTTCTCCCATTTCATAGCAGTAGCAAAACGATAGTGGCAATGTAGCCACGAAAATAATTTTATGGGTGGAGGTCCCCACAACACCACAAGGAACTGTATGAAAGGGTCGTGACATTAGAGAAGTTGAGAACCACTGATCTCAATGCATGTTGCCCCCACACTGGGCTCTGCAGCCTCGCGTGGACACATAAGGAACCACTCCCGGCAAGGCCAGCCCCCAGATGGTGTCAGGAAGCGCACTCTGAGGACGGCACCAGCAGCTCACCCCACCAGAGTTGCACTTATGATAAAGCAACTGGAGGAGGTGCCACAGGTTAGCCCGGTATTCCCTGGTGACTGGCCACTGCTCAGGGTCACGGGAGTGGAGTGTGACATCCGGACACAGCCCATCAGCTGCCAGCCTTCCACCAGCGAACGCAACCAGGCCCATCTGAAAGACCACCCAGGGCTGCCTGGGCCTCCCGCCTCGCTCACCCGGAGCTCCCGGACATCCAGAGCATGGGCGGGGAGCCTCGGAGGGCAGCAGACAGCCACTCTCCACATGCCAATCTCCATGGCTCGTCCTAAATGTTACCTGGAGACCACTTCCAGATTCAGATCAATGGCGCGTATTGATCCTGGCAATTAAAAGAATAGGGAAGAGTCGCTGCTGCCCTTTGCTGCCTGGCCTTCAAGGAAGTGATTTAAGGAGTCAAACGGGGCCACTTGGAATAAGCGTCCTCCGTGGCGTTGGTCCCTTCTCCTGGAGGTCTGAGGTTCATCCCTGAGGCATGGAGGGCAGGCAGTGCCCACTGGGGCACGGAGGAGCGGGGCATTTAAACTCTGTTTTACATGAGGGGGGAATGTGCCTTTTACAGGGGACAAGATGGTGGCATTGTGCATTCTCCCTGGGGTCCAGCACTACTTGTGTCGGGGGACAGGCCTTGCCCATCCCCCCCAAATAACCCCGTACCCCTTAAGCAGTCACTCGCTTCCCGGTCCCCAACCCCTAACGGGACAACTGCCTCTACTCGCCCTGACTCTGTGGGCTTCCCAGTAATTTCACATAAACGGAACCATCAAGGATGGACCTCTTGAGATGATCATCTCACCCAGCACAACGCTCCGCAAGCTCGTCAGTCCTGGAGCAGGTACAGGACACCAGGCCATGTCTGGAGCTGCATCGTACTCCCGAGAGAGGATCCCCGGTAGCACACTGGCTTGCAGGTTGGTCTGCTAGTCACCAAGTCAGCAGTTCAAGACCACCCAACACTCCTCTGGAGAAAGACCAGGCTTTCCATTCCTGAACAGAGTTACAGCCTCAGAAACCCACGAGAACAGGCCTGCTCTGTCCAGTAATTTCCCGCGGAGGCAAAGCCGACTTGCTCTAAGAAGCTCTTGGGAGAACACTCCCGTGCACACGTGTGCCACGGTCTGTCTGTCTACCATCTGGCAACCGACCAGTGGGGCGTTTCCCCCTCTTGCTGGTGTGAACGGAACTTAAAGGAACATGGTGTTCCAGGGTGCAGGCAAGTCCCTCTTGAACTCAATCCTCTGCAAGGGGGGCTTGCTGAGTCATACAGCGTTTGTCAGGGGATGTTTTGGGGAGTGGAGGGGGCTTTTGAGGGAGCTCTGCTCAGTGACAGGGTGCTGCGGTGAGTAGGCGGCCCCCGTCAGGGACACAATAAGAGGGATCTCGGGTTTGGTGCAGCATCTCTGTCAATCAGAGATTCCCAGGTGATTCTCTTCAAGAGATGGATGATGCCGCCACCTCGGGAGAAATAGGCCATTCTCAGCTACTTACCCACGTGACTTTGTTCAAGTAAAGCTTAGGACAGGAAAAACGCAAAGCTCGTGGAACTCAACCCTCTGTGTAATAGACTGAGACACCAATCCTCACAATGGTGACTGCGGTGCTTGTGGCCCTGGGCAGTGGCCCCTGGGTCAGGCCGCCTTGCAGAGGGCCCTCCTCTTGTCTGTGGGCCCTGTGTCATCAAATATAGACTGTAAGCTCCTCCCCCAGACACACAAGGTCCGTCACATGGGCCCTGAAGACCCCTTAGCGTCCCGCCGTCTCCCATCCACACCCATTGGATGACAGACCATCATCAGGAGCTGCTGCTGGTTTCAAACTGCTGACCATTCAGATCACAGCCCCACGGGTAACCATGACACCACCAGCACCCCTTGGGGGTCATAGACCCAGACCTGGCCCAAGTCGTGTGTGGAGGTGACCAGCATGTCCCCTACCTAGCCTTGTGGCTTCATGAGTCTGACTCACACCACTGGAGGCAGACACACTGGATGTGATAAAGACCCCATCTCTGTGACACCCCCTTCCCTCCTCACTGAGGACATGTAGAGCCCTGACTGGCCCTGAGGCACCCTGGGACAACCACTGACTAACCTCTACATCAAAGCCCCGCCCAGGACTCAGTGAGTCCCAGCGAGCTCTTGCACCAAACAGAGCTGCTCTGAACCATGTGTTGCCTCGGTCGTCAGGTCGAGTGAGCTCAGGGTAACAAAGGCAGCAACATCCTTCATCCCCTTTCCCAGACAAGCCTCTTCCTTCTCTGCACCAAACTCCTATCCACCCTTCAAGACCCAGCTCAGATGGCCCTCCTTTCATAAGCCTTCCTGACGCCCCCCACCCCCCAAGCATACTTAGCTTCCTCGCACACATGCCTGCCCCAACCCCATGCCTGTTGATCTAAAACATTTGTTCCCAAAGGTCTGGTGACCCAGGACCCTGAGGGAATGCAGACTCATGGGACCACACAGGCCAGTTCTGCACTCCACTTGGCCATTTTGCTTCGGCAGCTTTGAGATGTAGAGAGCTTGAGATATGAGCTCGAGAGGGGCTGTTGTGGGCCTGGTTGGAAAAATGACAAGAAATCTAAAGTCCCCTGCATCACACTGGGACAAGATTGCCATGCAAAGAGCTGTGCCCGAGAAGATTCTAGCACCCACTGCTTGGCGCTTGCTTTCATGGATACCGTTGTCCCTCCTGGATGATCCTAAGCACCCCACAAGCAAGTGCCCCGCATCCGCCCCTTGTCGTCGCTGGTGCTCAAAGGTATTCAACTAATCAATGAGCTCCTTCAAAGAGTTTCTTCCTACAAGGGAGTCATATAAGCAGATGCCCCAAAGCGTTCAGTTGCCACCAAGTCTCTCTGTGTGTCCCCCTGGCGCCAAGAGTTCCACAGCAAGGGCTGGGCCTTGGCCAGGCAGGCCAGGGAAAGCCTCAGAATTGAGCACCAGGCCCTAAGCTTTTGTGGGGACATGGGGGGCGTACCCATCTCTGGTGAGGACAGGGCAGGAGAACAGGTAGGACAAGCTTGCTGTGAGGTGTTCTGTGTCCTCCTTTGGCCCTTCGAAGCTGTCACCTCTGAGCACCAGTGGGGACACCAGTGGTCAGATTATGTGTGGACTGGTTTTGGAGGGGCCTTGCTTAATGAGGGGTATAAACATGTGATGCTCTAGGCTGTTGGCTGAAGGGTGATGGGAACCCACTGTCAATCGCCCTCCATGGGAACCCCCACACATCGCAGTCTGATTCTGATGCACATGCGGCCCCAACCCCACTGGAGGACAGCCAGATCCTTTGCCACTGTGGGTCTTGCAAAGGGCCAGTGAACAGTGTGGTAGGAGGAAGCGGCTGGTGGCACAGACAGAAAGACCCTTGGACAGGAAGAGGAGGCCTGGGGAGCCTGGCCCCTCCAGTGTGGCAATGAAACGCCCCTAACCTTCTGGTGTGAAATGCCGTCACGGGCTCAATAGAGAAGAGAAGGGGTCCCCAGAGGCCTCCCTCCTGCGTTCATTGTAGTCTTCACACACATTGCCCTGATGGGAGTCTGAGCTGGAAAAGAAAATGCATCCCCACCACATGACTGTGGAGTCATGACCCCATCGTGAGCGGGGGCACAGCTGGTCAAGTCCAGGTCTTCAGACCCGCCTGCCCCACACACCCAGGCTCTTCACAGGCGTTTAACTCATGTGTCCCAGGCCCTGGATTATAGGACAATCCTCCCGCTGTTCAGCCAAGCCCCTTCCTTGTCCTGTGAAGGTGAAGCTCTGTCCACACAATTCAGGACATGCTCGCTGGAGGCTGTCTTACAAACAAAGCCCAACAAAGCAATAGCAGCAAAAAGCCAGCGATGTCCTTTGACAAGAATGCAGTCGGGCTGAATGTCAACTCCTGCTAGACCACGGGGAAGCTGTCTACCAAGGGGAAGGGGAATTCTAGAGATACATTGTTGCAGGACTTGTTTGTCTGGCCAAGATACAATGTTTCCACTGAGCTCAGGAAGTGACTAAAGTGAGCCTAAGCCAGATTCTAATGACAAAGCTTCCTCCGACTGACAGAGCTGCTAGGGACTGCAGTCAGCCTGGAGGCGGGCCACTGCCCGTGGTCACACCTTTCTCTGCCTACTGCAAGGTCAGCAACCTGGACCCACCACCCACTCCCCACAAGAGATGCGGCTGTCTGCTGTCCTACAGGCCCAGAGCCTCAGATACCCGGTCCTTTCGGCTCCCTGTGCGCCTGCATATACTGGAGTCGGATTCCAGCTAAGTTTCGGGAAATGCTACTGGGCTCTGAGAGAAAAGTCAAGTCCAGATAAGAAAGAAGTCTGAGGGGTGTCATGCAGGAAGCCTGGCCCAGCAGAGAGCACCTAGCCCCCACATGACGGCCTTTACAGACCGTACCCCAGGCTCCCACCCTGCCATGACTCCTGCATGTCCCATCTAGAAACACAGTTGTCACAGGCCCATCTGATGCTCCTATGACCTCTGCCACCCCTGCTCACTGCTGACCCCACCTCTGTCCCCATCTTCACAGCAGAGAGAGCGCCTGCAGGCAGTGGTCACCCTCACCAACCTCCCAGGCCTGAGGTTGCCGAGGACAGAGGGGTCCCTCTAACACCCCAGGCCTCTGGAGCCGATGGGGTGGCCCACCCAATTCGGCACACTCCAGGTCTGCCAGTTGGAGCTGACCTTGGGATCCTGACCAGCAGGGGCAGCCGAGGGTGGGGCTGGCACATTTGTCCTGCATGGGCTGGCGGTCCTGCCCTGCTTGTGCAGCCAGCTGACGGACTCTTAGCTCCTAAGATTGCTCGGCCTCCTTCTCTTCTGGTAGACAAAGGCCAAGTTCAAATGTGCAGGTCCTGCAAGGATCTAGCCGCTGCCGGCATTCCTGGGCTTGACAGCAGCTCAGGGGGAGGGGGCTTCTGAGAGAGCCCAGGCCCAGGGGAGAGAGGCCCTCCATGGGGTGGGCGCCAGGAAACGGGTCCAGGAGGCCGCCAACTTCCCGCCCTCTTCCCACCTCCAAGCAGCCTTTGGGGCCAGCTGGGAAGGATGGAATGTCACCTTCTCCAGAGGAACTCCAGAGTATTCCGAAGCTTAAGAGTGCCATCTTGTGGCCCAGTGGAGAAGCGGACGCCCTGGCCTGGTCTCTCCTTTCTGGCAAGCCCAAGGAACCTGCTGGACCTGAAGTCCACTCCAGCAAGAAGGTTCTCTGGCTCAGTGGAGGGCAGAGATACAGGTCTCGGGGGTCCCCCTGCCCCTCCCCTACCTGCAGACCTGGGCCCCCAACACTGAGCCTCTCTTTCTGAGTCCCTCCCACACCAGCTCTGCCTTGTGTCCAAGCAGCAGTGGACAGGCAGCCCTGTGGCTTGAAGAGGCTGCAAGATTAAAGTGACCAGATTTTAACATTGGTAAAGTGGGACGCCATTGTAGCAAGGTGTACTCTGGACGCAGCCTGCCATGGGGGGCAGGGGGGTAGGTGGAATGGGAATGAGGGAGGGAGAAACAGAGAGAGGAGAAAGAAGAGGAGGAGGAGGTAGAGAGGAAGAGGAAGGGAGGGAGGGAAAAGAAAGACGTGAAGAAGTCAGTGCAAGAAGACTGGCAAGGGGAGCTGGCAGTTTCTGCTTGCCTTCTGGAGCCAGGGAGCCAACACTTTACCTGCACAAAGCCTGTTCCATTGTCAGGGCTTGAATTAGGGGCCCCATCTGTGTGGCTTGACACCCATCCGGAAAATCACAAGACCCATGCTGACATTTGGTTCAGACTGGGCCAGGCTTCCCTTCCAGGGTCCCATCTGTTAAACAAGAGATGGGCTGGAGAAGATGAGGTTCCAGCCTTCTCACTCTGGGGCCCTTGGTACCACACCACCCACCCCTCAGAACCTGCCTGGGGCTACGCCCCACACCCAGCTGCCTGCTGCCCAATCCTCCCTCCCACCTGGAGGGAATGTTTCCCGTGGAGAAAAGGGGGTGCATCAGGGGCAAGATGGTGGCCGACTGCAGAGTTTTCAAGAACCTGGTATTTCCGTTTCTGAAACAAAAGGGTGAGGCAAGCATAAAGTGGCCATATTTTAACATTGATTACTGTGGGACACCACTGATTGGGGGGTGGGGGGTGTAGAAGGGGTATATTCCCCTCCCGTTCTCTCGCCGTTCCCTAGCTTGTCGTACATTCTTTCCAGAAATCGGTACTTTTTTAAAACACTGCACGACTCGAGGAAAACTGTTTAAAATCGGGGCTGTGCTGCCAAAAACAGGACGCCTGGTCACTTTAAGCAAGGGTCAATTGCTGTGTAGAGAAGGCAGATGTGACCAAGGAGGGTAGTCTCCACTGGGTTGGGCCCTCTCAGGGACACACACACACAGAGCCCAAGCGCCAGGTAAAAGTATAATGGTCAGTGTGAGGCCACAGGTGGAAACATTGACCATTTACACCTGGAAAAGCTCCCATTGGTGCCTAAGAGCCTGGGTGTGGACTCCAGACAAATACCTGTGTGTAAGACCTTGGGTGGCGATGACCTTGGTAAGGTTCTTACAGTGAAAAACAGTCCAGGGCGTTTGGGGCAAGGGACTTGGGATGGGGACTTTTGAGGAGGGGGACTCAGCCTGAAATGGGCTCTGACCTTCGCCCCTAGCATCCATCTTTTCAAGCTGAAAGAGGGAAGGAGGGCAGTTTGCCTTCGAAGCACTTGCCCAGTGGCCACTGCCCCTGGCGCCAGGGAGAGCTGTGTATCCATCATGTCCTGTCTCTGGTGATTGCGACCAAGTGTATCGCTGGGGGTGCAAGTGGGCACAGCCCTGAGATCCTGTGACTGCGTGTCTGAGAAGTCACTGTTTTCCACAGACTGGTTAAATGGGTGTTTTAATGCAAATGAGTTCAAATTGCTATCAAGAGTAATTATTATAAGAGAAAGGCAGTCTCTCTCTCTTTCTCGCTCACTCTCTCACCCCTCATTTCACTCTCCTATGCTCTCTCTTAAATAACATAGCCATAAAACTTCAATTGACCACCAAAGAAACAGCTCCATCTGCAGAGGGGAGCCTAAGTGGAGGGAGGGGATGCCCGCGGCAGGGTGGGGATCTTGCCCATAGGGGCCCCGGTGCCCCAGGCACCCACATCTGCGCCATGGTGTGATTCCCCACACCCCTTGTCTCCCTCACCCCCAGTGGGGGACTGTATGGGAACATACTGCAGTCCAATGTGGTGGGGAGAGGCCAGCCTCCAGTAAGTCTTACCTGCAGCCCCTCCTCCCTCACTCAACTCCACCTCATGCCAGGCCCACCTGAGCCCCTCGTTTGAGCCAATGCGCTAATAATAACTTCAGGTGACACTGGCAGGCACAGAGGTAGAACGTTTCATCTCACCTATACTAACTTTGCCAAAGTCCCACTCTGCACGGAGGGTTTCTTTTTAACTTTACACATTTGCATATCTGTTCATGAAATCAGCTTCCAGTTGAATCCCCCACCGCCCCAAAATTTAAAATAAACACTTAATATATTGGAGTCCAGTTCTCTTCCAGCCTTAATTCCTCGAATAGACAACCGGACTTGTTTTCACATTCTGCCCCCAGAGCTTTGTCTAGAATTCTTAGTCATGGCTGCACTCAGACATTAGTGGTGTGGACAGGAGTGGTTTTATTCACCTATGATGACATCACTTGTGGCAAGAAATTGTTGTGTTCTCTTGTCATGAACAGGTTCCCTTAAAAAGAGCCTCCTTTAAAAATGTGCATGTTGATCGGGATCATGGAGTCTCCCCCAACCCCCCACCCCCAGCAACGCGTGGTTGTCATCAACTTAACCTACAAAGCTGACATCACTGCAGCCCTCTGTGTCCCGGGCCTGATAAGCTATGATGAGTGCTGCCATGATCTTGTTAACTGCAGATAAGAAGCAAGTGGCTGCTGAAAAATGTACCCACTCGACCTTTAGTGGCGGAGAGCTGAGAGTCATCCCCACTTCTCCCCAGAACAAAAGTGTCCTGTTCCCCCACGTGCTCAGGGGTCAACAGCCCTTCTTTCAGATGGTTTTGTAAATGCTCATGCTGGGAGCCTTCCAGCCTGGAGTCCAGTAGGCAGCACGGGGCCAGACGGGCGTGACAGCCCAGGAAAGCCAAACCCCACCCGCCAAGCAGCACCCCATGATGGGGTCTGGGACTGGGAGGCCCCACGGTCCAGGTCAGCTCAGAGCTTTCACCCTGGGGGCTGACCTGCTGTGGCCATGGTCACCTGCCGTAATCAAACCAGGCTCATGTCCTGGCTAATAGAGGATGCACATGCAAGCAGACACGTGTCCGTCTTGAGGATGTGAGGGGGGCCCAAGTGGGGCCTCTCCAGAAAAATTCTGGCTCCTTCTGCTACAAGCTGCCTCCTGCGTGGGGCAGGTGGTTCCTATCACATAAAGTATCGGTTTCCCTCCCATCTGTGTAGCACTTGTGATCTGCAACATCACCTTCATTCCCATGCCCTGCTCCCCGGAAGAAACGTCCACCCTTCTCCAGGAAGAAGGCCAGCCGGGACAATGACTTCTGGGCATCTGGGCCATCCAACGGTGAGCGATCCTCTCCCAGTCTCCCTCTGGCCCACCTGTGTGGCTGTGTCTGGGTGAGCCCACTGAACAGAGTGTACGTGGGGACCTTGGACTCGTGGTCACAGGTTGAGCGCCTGGCGGCCATTCCGGGGGTCCCAGGGCTGGCTGTGGGCATGGGCCACTGTGGAAAGGGAAGTGCTCAGAATGGCTGACCCCAAGTAGTGGTCTGCCTATGAGCCCACCAGCTTTCCCAGACTAACCCCTGGCCTGCCTGCAGGGCAGTGCACTGTTGAAGGCCCCTGTATACCAGGAGGAGGTCTGGGCCCCGTGGGCCCCTGCCCACACCCGGCAACCATACTCTGGGCCTGGCATGGGGACACATCTCTGATAACCTGGGATGTGTTGTTGGGCAGGTCTCCTTGTGTTAGGGCAGGGGTCCTCAAATTTTTTCAACAGGGGACCAGTTCACTGTCCCTCAGACTGGTGAAGGACCGGACTATAGTTTAAAAAAATAATAATAATAATAACTATGAACAAATTCACTGCGGGTCCAGGATGAGTTGGCTGCTAAGCAGGACAGGCAGCAGTGACAAAAACACCTGGCGGGCTGGGAAAATGTCCTGGGTGGGCCGCAGGCCATAGTTTGAGGACCCCCATGGTAGGGTGACTGGGACAAATGCTTCCTGAGAACTATCCTGGGCGTAGTCTCTGTGCCCACACTTCCCAGCTTCTGGCAGGACTGGATGGAGAGAAGGGCCCTACAAGATTCACCTCACCAGGTGTGCTGGGCTCAGGCGTCTCAGAGCTAGACCCCGATCCTGCTTACACTGGAGTCAAGCTTGGGAAGGGAGAGAACAGAAGTCTGAGAAGGAGGGAAGCTGGGTGAGGGTCTGGGCCAGGCAGTCCTCCTGGAAGCCGGACATACCTTAGGAACATGAGGGGTCTATAGGGTGCTCACAAGAAGCCCCTGCTGCTCCCAAACCAGGAATATGGGCACCGCCCTGTCCAGTATCCTCACTCTGGCCTGCAGGGTCCGTGGGGACAGGAGATGTCCCATCAAGTCTGCATGGGCATGGACGTGACTCTCACCCCACAATCAGGCCCCAGTCCTAGTCCTGGCCACCTCTCATGGCCACTCTGGACCTCAGCATCACAGGGCACCAGGGTGCTGGGAAGAGGCCACAAGACACCCGGCTGGCCAAAGCCAACCATGGTGAGGGTCTGTGGGGTTTGTCTCAGTTTGGCCAGACCCTCGCAAAATATCTGATAGATTTTGAGTACACCCACCTGCCTCAGAGGGCATCTTTCTAAACGAGGTCATGGAGACCCTCTCTGTACCCAGTTTTGACTGGCCTCTGTCATGGGCCCCCACTTTCGGCAGCATGGGGGCTGCTGGCCATGGTCTGTTTGGTCTGAGGGGCAAAGGCAGAGGGAAAGTCAACAGACCATTGCACAGGTGACATCCTCGGAGGATGATGAGCTGCAGGCCAGGGGAGGGCCTGGGAGGCCAGTCCATGTCCCCTGCTGTTTCAGGGCAGAAGATCAGGATCTTTGTGCAGTCTGAACTGGAGTGATGTTGCCTACATCATTCCATCCGTTGGAGCCATGTCCCTGAGTCCAGTCACTTAGGGGCTCTGGTGACTGGACAAAGCCCCTTGAAGATAATGGGGCGACCCCCCAGCATCCTGGGAGCCATCCCAGTGCACTTCAGGAACCACATCTTCCTCGCTGCAGAAGGAGCACGGCAGATGCTCTGACGCTCAGCACTGAGTGTCCTCTGGGCACATGGCCGGGGAGTGGGAGGGCAGCTGCACACACCCAGCAGAGGACCCGAGGACCCGACCCCAAGTCGCAGCCTCCCCACGAGGCTGAGAAGACACACAGGACTGTGTAGGGGGGAGCCATGCAGGACACACAGGGCCACACAGAGGAAGCTGACCGAGGACACCCAGGACTGCACAGGGAGGAGCCGTCTCAAAAGAGGAGGAGGTGGATTTGGAAGGGTTGAGAAAGCATGACAACTGAACCCCATCCGTCTGTCCCCAGGGCCAGGCCCCAGCTCACAGAGTAACCATGTGTCTCTTGGAAATGGATGAGCTAAGGGTCAGACTCACAAATCCAGGGGAAATGCGTACTACAGACACACAGCAGACACGCTGGATGGTGTCCGCCATGAGCTCGGGGACAAGTGGGGAGCACCTGAGGCCACAGTTTACAGAGTGGTCTGGAACGTGAGGTCCCGGGGGCTCTGATCTGAGGAGCTTGTCTGGGGAGAAGGCCTGGCCCATGGGGGACGGCAGAGGAAGTTCAGGGGAGGAGGTGGTTTGGGACCACCTGAGAGCTTCATAGGCACGGAGCAAGAGCGCAGTCAGGCCCACAGTCTGGTCTCCAGCTCGCCCGCTGTTCCCGTGGCCTGTGGACATGGCCACGTGAAAAGACAAGCCCACACACGTAGGGAAAGTACGTCAACACACACCAACTCACAGAAGGCAACCATGGGTTGGATGCTGTGGGTGTTGGGTGGCATTGAGTTAGTTCTGACCCATAGCGACCTTCCTCACAACCGGACAAAACAAGTCTCAGTCCTGACTGTCCTCACAACCATTCCTCCGCTTGAGTCCCCTGAGGCAGCCACAACATCGACCCATCTCCTTGAAGGCCTTTCTCTTTCATGCTGTCCATCTGCTTTACCAAGCATGACATCCTTCTCCAGGGACCAGTCTCTCCCGATAACATTCCTGATCACAAATCCAGAGATAGCCATATATGTGTAAGAAAGAGCTTTCGATTAAAGAATAATTGCATACTAAGGAAGCATCCCAGCCCAGTCCAGATAAAGCCCGTATGTCTGATATGAGTGCGTAAGTTTGATACAAGTCCATAAGTCCCTCTTCAGACTCACACAGCATGTGCAATGATGTAAAATGCAGAAGGATCACAGGCCAGTGGGTGCCTTGTCTGGTGGATCCAGTGGTGGTGGTGGTAGGGCTCTCGCAGGTCTCAGTGTGGCTCCCCCAGCTCCCCAAGTGACCCAACAGCAGGAAGGTGTAGCAGGGGAGGAGAGCTCTTAGACATCTCTGCAAGTCTCCGGTGGCTTATCAACAGGAAGACCAAGGCACAGGAGACATCATCAGGCTGTGGTCTGATTGACAGGCTAGACTCCACCCCTACACTTCTCAAGTTGACATGAAATTATATAACAACCACAAAATCTGAAGTACGTGAGACCAAGCCTCTCCACCCTTCCCTCTCCGGAGCATTCCGGCTGTACTTCTGGATGGAATGACATCCAAAGTAATCAGTGCTGTGACCCTAAAGTCTACAGGGTGGCTGCGAGTTTGAATCCACAGGACAGGGCAGCTGGACTCCCCATCATGCCTGTGCTGATGGCCACTTTGGGCAGTGGCTGTCTTTGTCGTGTTCCTGGGGCAGTACAGTTGATGTCTTCTGGGCAAGAAGAGCGTCTACAGGCAGGCATGAGTTGGAGAGAGGGAAAGAAGGGTGCCCAGCGAACATCACCAAGGAATGAAGTGTTAGGGAGTTTCCCTGAAGCCCACAGAGTGAGCGCAGCCTTGTTCTCCAGCCGGGACCCTGGATGCAGATTTCTAAACTGTGGGACACCCGCATCTGTTTGTGAAGCCCTCTGCCCCAGCCAGCAAGAACACCTGTGAAAGATTAGATCGGACCACGGGTCCACATGGGCCCTCGCCCTCGCCCTAACTGATGGGGAGAGACCAGGCCCTGGAGAAGAAAAGCATTGTGTCCAGTAAAAGCAGAGGTAGGGAGGCCCTCGACAAGATGGGGTCAAACATAAGAAGACCGTGACAGTGACTCAGGGTGGGCAGGGCTTTGCTTGGTGACCCATACGGCTGCTGTAACTCGGGGCAGAGCCCACAGCACCTAACAACAACAGCTGCCAGAGCTGTTCCTGTAGAAAAGGAACAATGAGGAAAGACGAAGCAACCAGGGGCCAACACGCCAGGGCAAGTGGGCTCCATTGATCTTCCCCAGAAAGAGGCACGTGCGGGCACCCTGCACCTAGTGCCACCTGAGTCCACGCAGATGTGGGAATGCCCCCCAGCATTCCGCCCCTAGCAGGAGGAAACACCTCACCTGCAGAGAGACACTCCACACGAACCCTGGGTTGCCACCGAGCAGCACCCCGATCTCCCAGGTATCCACATGGTCATTGTCCACTTCCTCCAAGGTCCACCTTCCTTCCTATGGCCTGTGAGGCTGCTCCACTTGCTTCCTCCTCCCATCCCCCAGCTGCCCTCCCAAGGACCAGTCCACTCATGGGGACCTTGCAGGACATGGTGGACCTGACCCATTGAATTTCCAAGTCACTCATCTTTAAGGAAGCAGGCGGCCTCTTCCTTCTCCCAAGAAGAGACTGTGAGTCCTGGGGGAACGGGGCAGACCTGAGTGTGGTCACGTTGGAGTTGAGCCCATGAAACAAGGCCATAGCGTGTCCATCCCCACAGAGCGGATGGAGGCAAGGGGGTAAGGAGGCAGAGTCTGCAGGAAAGGGGGTCCTGTGCAGACATGCACCCAGGGAGAAGGAGAAGACAGACAAGAGCCCAGTTTCTGAGTGCAGGTCAGAAACAAAGGAGCCAAGAGGAGAGACGCTCTGTGATTGCTTGCTTTGTGACAACTTGGCTAGGTCAGGCTTCTCGATGGCTTGCCAAGGAAAACTTCATACCATATTGTTCAGACCATAAGAGACACTCCCCCCCCCCCACAAAGTGGGGTTCATCTTATGGTCCAAAGGTGTTGTGCCCCAGGACATTTTAATATACTGGCACTATTTGGTTCAGAAGATTTTTTTTCTTGTTTTCCTGCTCTAAAACCTGGGTGTATCTTATGGTCAGAAAAATACAGTAGTTCCTCCATGATGTCGCCTAACACAATGCTATCAACTGCACAGTGAGATCTTCTGGGAGCAGTCACTCTGTTGCAAGAAGATTGGAAAGGACCGCAATTGACTCAGACCCCAGCCTTGGATTCACCCACCAGCCTGTGGTCTTCCTGTCTTTTCTTCTTGCTTCCTGGCTTCTCTTTCTGCTTCCTGGTTAGAAGTCTCTAGCTTTACAGCCGTGCCACAGACTGGAGCCACAGACCGAAGCCACGCTGGACTGACCCACTTCTACAAACAGTATGAGCCACTCCCTCGACAAAATCTCTCTATGGATCCCAATGCATCAATCCGGGCGCACGTGTGTCTGTCTGGGTCTATCTCTATGCCGACTATGTATCTCACACTGGCTTCACTTCTCTAGAGAACCCAGCCTCACCCGTGATCCTTGTTGATAAATAGGAGAGGCCAGAATATGCTCCCGGAGAAATAAAAATTTTAAAATCCTGCGATTGCCGATGGGGTGGCGGTTACTTATTGAGCTTTGGTCTTCAGTGTCAGCAGTTCAAGGCCCCCTCACAGCTCCCCGGGAGGAAGATGGGGCTTCCTACTCTCAAGAACAGCTTCAGTCTCAGCAACCCACACAGGGAGCCCCTGGGAGTCAGCACCGGCTCGGAGGCAGCGGGCGAGTGGTGTCTGGGAAACTGAGGTCAGAGTCATAGAGAGGAAGAAATAACAACACCAGCAATAACAACCAGCAAAATGGCTTCAGGTGAAGGGCTGTGTGTGTGTGTGTGTCAGAGAGACAGAGAGAGAGAAATGCTTTCAGCTAACTTCCCCAAAGCACTGCTGACACAGAGAGCAGAGGAGCCCGCCGAGCCTGGAAAAGCCGCATCCTTTTCCAGAAGGTCCCTCCAGCGACGGCACCATCTAATAGACCATTTAATAGCCGATTAGAAACCCAGTTGTCTGCAGCACAAGAAGCAGACAAATGCCCTTGCAGTGGCATCACCGAGTGACTCCAACGGCAGGGACAAAAAGGTGGAATGCTGGCAGCCAAGACGCAGTTGGCGGCGGTGGCTGCAGCAGGTGAACAGACACCTGGGGCAAAGGAAATCAGGGAGGAAATGCTCGAAGCCAGACCCTCGTCGCTGGCGTGAGACCTCGGCGCTCTGTCTGCCGTGAAGAGCTCCTCGGAGTGTCGTCAGCGCTCGCCCAGAGCAGCCTGGCCACAGAGGCCGCTGGGGAGGGCAGGGGCTACCGCAAAGGGCTCACACCTTCGGCGCAGCTGGTGGTGTCCGCTCACGCCCCATCCAGAAAGCCAGCCGAACTCCTTGGACAGAGGGGCCGTGGGAGGCTGCTGGTGTGCCCAGGTCCTCACCATCTCCGAGCAGACCGAGGGGAAGGTGCACGCTTGGCCCTGAGGGACCGGCTGACATTGTGAGAAGTCACAATATGTGTGAGCGGAGAACGACCCAAGAAGCCCTCAGGTGCCCAGCGACACAGCATCTTCGTCCTGCCACAGGGTACAAGGAAGCCCAAGGCGCCTGCTAAGCCATCCAGAATGAACGTCTCTGGGTAACACTCGTGTCTGCACACCTGAATCCAGCTCCCTCCCTCAGCTGGGCCTCAAACAGCAAGTCCTGCCTAGTGTGCTTCTCTGAATCCTCCCACCCCCACCCCCAGGAAGTCTTAAAGAATGTCTTCCAGTTTGGCTCCCTGACACCCACCGCCCTACATCCTGAACTCATGTGCAACTTCCATATAGACGAGGCATTGCATTGATGATGCTCAGGGTGATGGAAGGAATTGGGGGGGGGGGGGGCGGGGAGAGATGGCTGGGACCAAGGCCTGAAAGGAGGCAAAGCCAATCCCAGCCAAGTCATGACTAAGAAACAGCCATCCAGATTAAAGCTACCCCCAGGCCTAAGGCAGGCAGATCAATAGGGGATGAATAAGTGATTGACCTGCAGTCGATCAGTGGTATCCATCCTCACGGGGCTGATTCACCACCCACCATCAACTCCTGGGGTGACCCTGGGTGAGGACTCGCGGCTTGATGTGAACCCCAGGACTGGCCAGGGCAGAACCACCTCGTGGGGCAAGACTCTAAGCCAGGAGATGTGGCCTGTTTCACCTTTACCAAGGCTAACACGTCTGTGTTCCCATTTCTCTCCAGCAAGCCGCCTCTGGGGCAGCCCCTCTCCATGCACTGTGGCTCAAAGACATCTCTCAAGGTCTCCAGTGGAACCGTGGCCCAAGCCCATTTCCAGGTCCCAAAACAACCCAGCCACACTGACATTTTAAATCCACAAACAATTTGGAGTTACCACTCACAAAGCTCACTGCCACGGAGGCAGGGCTGGTGCAGAGGGCAAGTCCCTGTGGGTCTCTGAGACTGTCACTGGTGCTGCAGCTGCACATTGACCCCTGTTCCTCGTGGTCAGCAGTTCAAACCCACCAGCAGCTCTCTGGGAGAAAGACTGGCCAAGCACAGTCCGACGCCCTTCGCCCTCCAATCGCGTGGGGAGGAAGGACCAGAGCGTCCGTGCTCTGGAGGCATGACGGGGACCACAAGCACCCACAACCCCACCCTTTGGGATGCTCTGAGACCCACAGGCCAGGCCTTTAAATCCCAGCTCAGCCTACAGGTCTCTGCTCTGCTTCCATGTGAAAGTCTCGCCTCCGAGGCCCACACGGGAGTCTCCCAGAG
>PVJH01006490.1:46035-101399 GCA_004026705.1 Nesogale talazaci
GGGGGGGGGGGCGGAGAGGACACAGAGGTTCCCCGACCTATGAAACTTCCACTCTTGGCCAAAGCCAGGTCTGTTCTATGGCTGACCTGCCCCAGAGACGCCACTCGGAGAAGCTTCGACGTCCTTTGGACATGTCACGAGGAGAGACTAGTCCCTGGAGGACATGGTGCTTGGTAAACAGAGGGGCAGCAGCGGGCAAGAGAGGCCGTCCACAGCATGGACTGCCCCAGGGGCTGCCAGGGTTGAGTTCAAATGTGGAGCAGTTTCGAGGGTGACTTGGGACCGGGTGGTGTTGTGTTCTTGTGAGCACGGCTGTCCACGTGACAGCACCTCACAACCACGGCAACAACCACAACAGCAAGTTCTCCGCAGTGGCCTAGGACAGCTGGGTGTGCTGCTGCATCCCCGACGGGGAGTGTGTGGCCCTCTGTACCTGCCGCTCTTCCCTGGGAGACACTGAAGAGAGGCAGACCCTACCCAGGACAGCAATCCACCAGTGTCCGGGGACGGGGCAGGGGGCCATGCTAGAAAGTCGACTTCTCACAGGGACAAGGATTCTTCCAGGTGTGAATTGGCAGCCAGAGTGCCCTGGTCCCGGTTGCCAGGAAACAAGCTCCAGAGGAGAGCGGCTGGTGCAAGCCCACGTCGGCTGACCACACTTTTCGGTGGATTTGCCGCTGATGCGTCAGGTGCACATCTCCCAGCCCGTAATGGGGAGAGGAGACTGACATCCGGTGTAGGAAGCCGGAGGGTGGTTCTCTTGTGCTTTGACCCCTGAGCTGGGCTGAGTCTGGAGAACCTGACCATCGCCGTCATCCATAGCCGGACCATGGGTAACCTCCATTCTCTCCCCACCTTTATTTCATTACAGAGAAAGGTGCTAATACCAAGCCGTTTGTAATAAAGGTCTTCATAACACCAAGAGAGAAAATTAAAACAATTATGAAAGTAGTTTCTCATAGTGGCCAGTGATGTACGGCTCCAATTTAACCGCTGTCCCATTAAGAGGTGGCATTTATAACTTACCCTTTATTCTCCTTCTGTTGGGTGTTAAAAAGAGAAGAAAAGAAAACTTTCACACTTTATGGAAGTTCAAAGTTTTTGAAAGAGGAGGAGGAAGAAGAGGACAGACATTCTGGGACAGGAGGGGGAAGGGAGCTCTCTTTCTTGGGGACAGCCCTGTAGAAGGAAGCTTCCACCCTGCTGGGCACCCTGTACCTGAAGGTGTGCCCAGAGCTCGGGCCACCCAGGCACACAGCCATCTTTCTCCAGACTCAGCCATGACTCTTGGAGCCAGATTCAGAAGAGGACATGGCAAGGCATGCTGGGTGGATCTTGGCTGGAAGCAAAAAAACCCAGAAAGATGTTTGCTTGTGCTTTACGGACTATGTGAACGTATTCATCTGTATAGATGACTAATTATGGATAATAATCTTGAGGCACGGCAATTCCTGAACACTTGATTGGGCTCACAAGGAACCTGGATGGTGACCAAGAGGCAGCCATTCAATCAGAACAGGGAATGCAGCATGGCTTACGGTCAGGAAAGCTGTGTGTCGGGGGTCATATCCTTCACAGAATGGAGCCAATCTGCAGGCTCAGCAAGGCGCCCCCCAGAGCGGGACTCTATGGAGAAGACACGGCATTGGGGTGAGTGAATGACCCCTTCCCAAGTGGCCGCGTGTAGATGGTTGCCCATAGTGAACCGCCCACGAAGCACTCACTGATAGCGATCAAGGACTGCACAGTCTCCTGTGTGGATCACACCACGACATACAACAAAAATTGTCCTGACTGAACTCTAAAAACAATATCTTGATAAGCTAGAAAAGATGGGAGCTTCCAAGGACTTCATTTTACAGAAGCCACTGTCAAGGTCCACGGAACAGGTGTCAATCAGTCAGACAGCGCTGTGGAAATCGGTTGGCCTTTAGAAAGTACTGAAAGATGCCACTTGGAAGACTGACAAATACTATGGTGCTTCCCATGGCCTCACGGGCCCCCGAAAGCTGGGCAAGGAATAAGGAAGACCAAAGACAAACGGGTGCCTTTGAGTTATGTGATGGTTTGGAACGTGAAGTACAAGGAGAAGAATGAATAATCCTGTCGTGGGGGGAGGACAAGCCAAGATGCAGACTCACGAACTGGGGACAGTTTACCAGGAGTGGCCAGACCCTGGGCCAGGGGATCATACTTGGTAGGAGAGAGGGACAGTGAAAAGGCAGGAGAATGGCAGCAAGATGGATGGACGCAGCGGCTGCGACAATGGGCCTCACGTGGCAGTGCATGTGAGGGTGGCCCAGGGTGGAAGCTGTCTGCTCTACTGTATACACAGCGTGTGTTAGTCCGGGTGGACTAGAGAAGCAAATGCATAAACACGCATATGGATATAAGGGAAAGGTTTATATACAAGAGGATTGAAACAATGAGAAAGCCCAGTCTAGTCCAAAGTCATAATTCCAATATTAGCTCCTATTTCCTATACCAGTCTATAAAGTCTCCTTCTGACTCACAAAGCACATGCAGTAGAGGCATCCCGGCACTGGCAGGGGTCTCCCCATGGCTCCCCATTTCCAGGGCTCAGGGTCCATCAGCAGTATCCATTGGCAGTGGGAGCATCTCTGCTCTGGCAGGAGTCTCTCTGTGGCTTCTCTGGCCCCAGAGGTCTGGTTCCATCAGGACAAGCGCATGTGGCTTCTCCTCTAGCTCCTCCATTCTCCTCATGATCAGCATGCTGTCATCTCATTTTGTCAGTAGTTTGTCTTCTCCAGGAGAGTGAGTCAAGTCTCTCTTCTCCAATTGGGAAATACCACGAGATTTCCCAGAGTTCTTGGGAGAAAGCCATGCCCACAAAGAGGCCTCATTGACTATCTCCAGATTAACAGGCTAGACTCCACCCCTACATCTCAATCATGAAATGGACATAGGTACATGACCGCCACATGGCAGTTGCTGTGAGTGGGACCCATTGAAGGCAGCTAACAAGTTGACTCCAATCCCAGCGACTGGAATATATATGCCAAAGGACAAAACAAATGGAAAGAGACACTCACCCAGTCCTCTTCCAGCTCAAACTCTAATGCACATCTGTCAATCCATAAAGGGTTATGGTGGCTGGATGTCCATGCATACAAGGCGGGGTACCCAAGGGTACCTTGAACTAGGCCTGGGTCACTGCTGGAGTGGGCGGGGGGGGGATGGGTCAGACACTGCAGACAAACCAGAGGTGTCTCAGTCAAGATCGTTCCTAATGGCTTCATTCTCTGGCCCAGCAAGTCCATTTCTGGTTTTCACCCTCGATGAGCATCATCTGCCAGCATGGAAAGCATTCGCACAAGAAGATATCCACCATCGTGCCCCTCATGTCAGCAATGTGTGTCTCATAAAGAGAGGGGATCAGTCCTTCAGCAACCTGTGGTTGTCTCACCTCAGGAAATACTCATGGGGGGTGGGGGGACTGCTGCCATTGACTTTAAGTCAAATATCCAAGCCCAGATCACCGAGCTGATTCTGCCTCAGTGGGCCCACGCACAATCTCCAGAGGGCGACTTCATTTTTCTCCAAGGAGCAGGTGGTGGGTTTGAACAGCTGGCCGTGCAGTGAGCCACTTATGGCTTACAGGGCTTCTTCCAAGCCAGATCACAGAATTGTATGTGCTTCACACATCATCTCTGGTGTGCAAAGCAAAGTCCTCCGGGCAGAGGATGGAAGAAAACCACACTAAAATCTTAGCAGTGCATGCTGGGGTCTGTGAGGGGTATTTACATGGATGGATGAGGGATGCATATTTATGGTGTGTATATATGGTTCACCTTCTCTGTGTTTCCAGACTTTTAAATTTTTCTATGGTGAGCCGACGCCTTGTGATCCTGTAGGGCAGCGGTTCTTCCTCATGCCACCCTTTCATATGGGTCCTCATGTTGTAGTGACACCCCCCCCCCAAAACCATAGAATTATTTTTGTTGCTACTTCCTAGCTGTATGGCTCGGGTGTAAAAGGGTTATCAGACCACTACAGGGGTCGGGACTCGCAGGTTGAGAATCACTGCTCTAGGACATGCTAGAACTGCCCTAGACCAGGCCTCGTCATCCTTCCCCCGAGGCTCAGCTGGTGGCTTGGATCCAATGACCTTGCAGTTAGCAGCCCAACACAGAGCCACTCGCCAAGGGTTCCTGGCTGATGAGCATGCCCTTGATGCAGAAGGAAGTATGCAGGGAAGGAGGGAGGAGCGAGTGGGCAGAAGTTTGTTACATCATGGGAGTCTCCGTGGAGCCCTCCAGCCACCCCCGGAGATCCCACGAAGCTAAAGTCAGACTCTCCCAGTCTGCCGAGGTGGTCCAGGTGCTCCGGCTCTTCTGGGTGGTGGAATGCCAGTGGGTGGTGGGGACACTGGGGTCTGTTGGAGCCCTGGTGTTTCTCCACACGCAGAAGCATCGGGACATCAAAGGTTCACTATCACCTGAAACGGCGCACTCTCTCTAGCAGAAGAGATTGAGCTCACCTGGTCAGGCTTAAAATGTGCTGGGTGTTTTACTTTGCTTTTCTCCCCACTTCTCCCTGACCCCCCTCTGAGCCCTCGGGTCCCAGAATGGGCTCATCTTCCAAAGGCACAGACACATCTCGAATCCAAGTCCTAGCACCAGCACCTCCTGTGACCATGAACCCTGCATCGGGCAGAGGAGTCAAAGTTCAGAGTTCATCATCCAGCCCCGTGGGGCCTGGGGCCCTAAGAGAGACCTCATCACACATCTTTCTAAAGGTGGAAGTATCACTAACACCCAAGCCAGACTCCAGGAGGACGGAGGTCACGTCTGACTCATCAGAAAACAGTTGCCAAAGAAACGATCGGAGGCCAGGGCAAAGCACTGTGGAACGGCTCTCTGTCCTCAAAGCTTGGTCCTGGGTTGCTGATTAGCCCTTGCTGGATGTTTAAGGCAGCACATATTGAGCAAGTCAATGAACCAGAAGCACAAACCAATCAGACATTATTGAATGAACCCTTTATCCAAGGCCATGAATGGTGCTCGTCTCATTCAACAAGGAGAGCGTGGGCTTCAAATAACCCCCTAAGCCATCACCTGAGGAGCTGGGGGCAGGTGTGTAAGAGAAATGGTGGCACCGGTGCCATTCCTCTCAGAGTGCCCAGCTGGAGAGGGTCTTTTGTCCAGAGAGCCTTGACCTACCTAAGCGCAGGGCCTGGTGGAGAAGTAAGGGCCAGGCTGCTAGTCTCGAGATCTATCGTTCCAAACCATCGGCCACTCCTGGGGAAAGAGGGGGCTATCGACTCAGAAACCCACAGGGGCGGTTCTCCCCTGTCCTACAGGGTCTCTCTGGGTTAGCAACAACTCCATCGACATGCCTTTGGTTTGGCGGGGGAGTGAGGGGGGGGTTGCTGCTTTTATAAATCACTTTACGGGGCTCTTACAGCTCTTATAATAATCCATACATCCACTGTATCAAGCACACATGCATCTGTTGCCACCATCATTTTCAAAACATTTCCTTTCTGCTGGAGCCCTTGGTATCAGCTCCTCATTTCTCCCTCCTTTCATGGGAGCCTGAAAGGTACTGTCCATTGACTTATTCCGTCTCAGTCAAGCCCACGTTCAAGACAAGCCATTCTGAGGGTCCATGAGGAAGATGCTGCCCCTCACGTCAGGGGAGGAAATGAAATCCCCGAAGTTTCCACGTGGCCACGGGCCCCAAACGTGGCGCCTCCACGGCATGTGAGTATAATAGATGTCACGGTCACCAGCCTGGGGCTGTTCCTCTAATGAAATCCTTCCCCGGCCGGAGCAGAGGTCATGGCCACCTCTGAAGACGCACTCTGGTTTGGAAAAGGGCTTCCACCTGGTGTCACACTCGACCTGGGAAACATCTCCCTGAGCAGGGAGTGATTCAGGGCCGGGTGCAAGTTGGACCGACGGGGATGATTCCTAAGAAGCCCTTGGTGTCCACATCCCCTGAATTCTTACTAAAACGCCCCTTCCGCACTCAGAGACTGAAGCCTCAATGGCTTCCTCCCATGTCCCCACTAGTCTCTTCAAAGGCAAGCAGGAGGGTGGCAGGCATCAAAAGCAAGAACGGAAAACATTTTCTATTCTGTCCCCTGGGATCACATTGTCTGTTCTGAAGTCCCAAGCTTGGGTCCTGCTGTGAAGCCGACAGCCAGAGACAGCACCAGCAAATGGGCTGGAGCCAGAAACCGGAAACAACCATGAAAAACAAGCACCAGGAGCAGCTGCAGCCCATGGATCTCACTGTGGGGAGCCCGGTGCGTCAGAGACAACTCCTGGTGGCAAGGGTCCTGGCAGTTCATGGCCAGGCCTGGGGGTAGACTTGACCTCTGGCCTTGCTGAGGCCCCCCTCTGTGTAAAGCGGGTCACCTCCTTCTGAGACTGCGAATCCTGGTGGTCCCATTTTGGAGAGAGGAATCGGAGGCTTCCGAGTGTCTGCCCTACCTGCACAGCAAGGCCAGGGGCACCCACATTTGGTGGTCTTGGGGTCAGGGGTTTGTCTGGGGTGACAAGAGGCTGTGGTGGGAGTACAGATCTCAAAAACTCACTGCCCAGCATTGGACAGGGTAGACATGGCCCTGTGGGTTTCAGAGGCTACCCCTCTGTACCGGAGCAGAAGACCCGGCCTTTTGTCCCTGGTGGTCTCAAACTGTTGACCTTGAGGACAGCAGCCCAGCCTGTGGCATGCAGGCAGTGGGGGATGACAGGCTGTGATATTTAGAATGACCCTCCTTCCAGATGGGCAACGAGGGCCCCTCACGTCTGGGACTTGGCTCAGCTCTGCTGGTGACTCCCTGATCTGCAGAGAGACCCGCCGTGTGCAGACCTGTGGCACCCGAGTTGTGGCCGCACAGAGCCCACAGGGGCCCAGGCACAGGGGCACCAGGTCCACATTCCAGCCATGTGGCCACCACACTCAGAGCACCAGCAGGGCCTTCACAGGCACCCATGGGAAGTGGGCCCAAGTGGTCCCCCGGATGGGCAGGAGTCAGCTCCGAGACACAGAGGGTGCCCTAAGCTCACCACCCATGCTTCCTGCCCAGGGGCCAGCACAGCCCACTGGTGCCCTACCTTGGGCCTTCAGGGACAGCCGGGGGGGGGGGGGTACAGCTCCTGTGACTCCAGCCACCTTGCTCTCCCACCCACTCTGCAGGATTGCCTTTTCTGACCCCTAGGGCCACACTCACCCTTTCCTCTTATGCCCCTCTTTGCCCCCTGCCAGCCCTTCCCAGCTCAGCCTCCTCTCAGTCAGGGACTGATGAATGGGGGCCTCTGGAGCCCCCTCCCATTCACTGGTCCAGTCACAGCCATCGAGACCATCGTGACTCAGAGCAGCCCTGTAGGACAGGGTAAAGCTGCCTGCCCAGGGGGCTTCCAAGACTGTGGCCCGGGCTTCCTGCAGGAACAAGAGCCTCATCCCTCTCCCACAGAGCAACTGGTGGTTTGGAAGCGCTGACATCGGAAGGGTGGTCCTCGAGCTCCTGATTGCGGCCTCTGTGCCAGCCCATCAGGTCGAGGGTCTGCCTCTGTTTTGCTGAGTTTATACTTGGCCACGGGGAGCCCTGGTGGCGTGATGGCGACCTGCTGGGCCATAGTGAACTGCCAGGTCAGCAGTTGGGAACCCCCAGAACTCGGAGGGAGGAAGGTGAGGCTGTCTACTCCCACAGAGCATCGTGTCTCAGAAAGCCCAGGGCCAGCCCTGCCCTGTCCTGCAGGGTCCTTGTGAGTTGGGGCCACTCAGTGGCAAGGGGCTTGGCTTGGCTTGGGTTCTGGGCCACAGGCAGGCTTCGGAGCATGTCAGACTGCTCGTAAGGGAGAGCTTGGGCCGGGGGAGAACATCTGGGGTGAGCTGGGAGAGAGAAAGGCTCGGGGGCAGGCAGAGGGAGGCCGCTGTCCCCCAGCCAGGGTGGCACAGCCTGCACAATGGGTTCGAGGGGTAGGGGGAGGAAGGTCTGCTCTGAGAGCTCCGAAGGGCCACAACTGCAGAGGGCAAGATGAAGCGGAGCAGGGAAACTGAGGCCTGAAGGGGCCTGTACTCTACCAAAGTCCTCACAGACCCCGGTGTGGGTGTGGCCTTCCAGAGGGGCCGCTCCCCGGGGCAGGGTCCCAAGAGTTGAACCACTAGTTCTTTGTCCTAATGACCATTTTAAAGAATGAAAGAGCAGAATGTCAAAAGGCCATCTATTATCTCATACAATCAATTCTTTGATAAGGATAAAAGAGATTATGTTATAAGAATTTTATAATATTGATGAGAAAAATAATAAATCATACCTGACACTCCCCACCCCACCCCCCAAAAACAGTTAAACTCTTAGATATTTCCATATTGCTTCTTCGTCAGCTTTTACCATCGGCCGTGTGATTTATCCTTAACCATCTTCTCATTGTAGTAGGACCCCGTGCATTTAGACTAGAATGGACAATGAGACAATAGGCATAGTGCCCGATGGATTTGAAACAAGGGACTTCTCTCCTCTGAGCATATTCTGTTCATGTTGGAAAAAACCCTTTCTGCTTCTGCTGAACTTTCAGCAAGTGTTCTGACAGTATGTTCAGCTCTTTGAACACTTTCAGGAAAGGCATAATCCCCTCGGACGCAGTCTCTCGTGGGAAATCGAGGTAATTCCCACACGTCACCCTCTAGCTGTTTGGTATTTTTCTTCTTTGCATTATATGTTTACTGAAGTAGCAAAAGTGTAACATTTCATCAAAAGTATAATGAGTTTTATGAATTGAATAAATAAATATATTAAGCATAGTCCTAATTTTTTTATACTTATGGATAGGCTGACTATTACTATCGGTGCTTAAAATACACTATTGCACAGATCAATGATTTTAAAAAAGAATAAAGAATGCAAATTTGTGATTTCCATATTGAGTGTCTGCCCAGCTGCCCACCTGATTATGATAGGTGCCATTTAACAACCGGTTCACTGAGCTCCACCAAAAATTAGCCCTCAGTTCTGCCTAAGGCCAGGCAGGCGCACAGCTTTGATCGTGGTTAGCAGACACCAATGAAACCTGGAATGTGTGCAGGTGCCCATTCTACCACCACCACTTCCATTGGGCCCCTCTCGGGGCCTGCTGCCCGGTGTCCAGGCCAGTGAAAGTGACCACAATGCCAAGGTGGCTGCATGGAGCTTTTCTTGGAAAGCAGAAGAAGCCCAAGCCCCACAGCCCACCAGCATCTCTGGTGCTGTCCACTGGGGTCCAGAGATGAAGGGCAATCCCTGGAACTTCCCAGGGACCTTTTCACTCTCCTGCAGCCCAGCAACCCAGGTTCCAGTGCCAAGACCCTTAGGTGCCCCTCCCCAGGGCAGATGTGTCCACAGGTATACACGTATAGCGCCCGGGGCTGCCCGGAGCCTCAGTGTTTGTCCAGGGCCCTCCCTGGCTGAGAGACTCACTCTGCTTTCGTCCACTGGCCCATCTGGCCTTCTGTGAAGCAGAGGAGGAGGTGGTCCCGATGTCCTGAGCTGCCAGGAATACATTTTATCAAACAGCGTGTCAGTGACCCCGAGGCTCTGAAGGCAGGGATTGGGGGCCTAGATGAGGCCCAGAGTGGCCAACACAAGGGGTGGGTCTCAGCCCCCCGAGAAGGGGCACCAGGAAATCGCCAGCCTTTCAGCAGGAGAACTCCAGGCAGCTCAAAGCTGCAGTAAGCATCCCCTTGTGATTGGAAAGGTAGATTTCTCCTCCTCCCTCTCCCCGCTCACCCCCACCCCCACCCCACCCCTGCCCAAGCTAATCTCTTGGCCTAAGCAAAGAGATTAAAGAATTTAGGCCTCCCAATTTGAGGTTTTTTCCCTAGCTTAAAAAGTAGAAAATACATCTGTAAGCCTGATTTTAAACATCATAATCTTCTTATTCCGGAGCAGCGAAAGCACATCAAATACATACAGCTGGAGAGCCAGGCTGTTTAACCTCACTTAACTTTTCTCTCGCACACTCTCAGATTGCCAAAAAGATTAAACCCTAAAATGTGGGCATGCAGAAATTTTCCATTTGAATTTTAAATCCTTCCAACAGCAGCCACCACCTTGTGCATAAAACGGCAGCCAGTCCCATGCCATGTACCATTGCTGGTGCCCGTTGAAACCATTGTCACCAGTCCTGTTGTCCCCACTGGAGACCACTCCCCCAGTCTGTGGTCAGTAAGGGGATGTATGCACAGAGACAGAATGATGGCAAGGGAGGGGAACATGGGCAGGCAGAAGATAGATAAATGGTCAGACCAATGGACAGATGATAGAGAGATGATAGATGGATGAATGAATGGATGGATGAATATATTGAGGGAGAGACAAATGGATAGCTGATAGATGAATATATGGATGGGTGTACAGATAAATGGACAGATGATAGATAGATGATTGATAGATAGATAGATACTTATAGATGGATGTGCATTGGTTCCCACAGAGGAGGTTGGAAACAGATCAGGCAACCATTAGACAACAATAAAGACCCCAAACTGAGCATGCTCCTACTCAAGCCCCTGAGCCAAGTGGGAGGTACACCTGGAGAGGTCAAAGTAGGCCCAGGCTCACAACATCACCCAGTGGGCCTAACTCACCCAGTGGGGTCAACCAATACCATCAACCACACCTGCCCCCAGCCAGGGGGTGGATTAGACTAAAGAGATGCTCTCTCTCACCTGCTCCCAGTCAGAGGCAGGTAGAAGGGGATGGTCTTCCTCCCCTGAGCAGGCACACATGCACCCACTCCAGGCCTACTTGAGGCCCACCGCCTCTTCACCCACTTGCTCTTGACTGCAGGATTCTTGGGCTTCTGGTCTCCCGGGATCCCCCTAAGATGCATACACTGCGGTGGCTCTTTTCCCGTGGTTGCTCAGGTATAGTTTTGAACCCCTTTGAGACTTTAAAACCAGAAACTTGTCCTGTCCTTCATAAATACCTACTTGGATTAGAAAATAGGCTTTGGTGTGAATTCATGTGAAGCCAAGAACCGAGTTATTACTAACTCCAGAAACCTTACAGACCCATGATAGATAGATGACACGTGGTGATGGATGAATGGGTGGGTATATGGGTGGATGAATGGGGATTGTTGGATGGGAAGGCAGATAGATGATTGATGATAGATAGATAGATAGACATAGATACACAAAAATATCTAGATGGATATTGATGATAGATAGATGATATATGACAGATAGATGAATCTATGGGTAGACATATAGACAAATGGGCAGTAGATAGCTAGATAGATACTTATAGATGGATGGATATGTATGGATAGGCCAATGATAGATAAATGATACATGATGAATAAATGGAAGGGTGGGTAGATGCATGAAGGAATGGGGATTGAGGGATGAGCAGATAGGTGGCTAGATATAGACACTTATAGATAGCTGGATGGATGTGGATGGATAGACAGGTGGAAGATACATGATGGGTGCATGGATAGTTGGATGGATGGATGGATAGATGGGTGGGTGGATGGATGGATGGATGGATGGGCAGACAGACAGATGACAGAAAGAGATACATCCCTTCAGTGGGCCAGCAGCGTAAGTAGCACACTAATCACCAGGTCATCGGGCCTGACCATCCCGAGCTGGGCTGTTGTCTCAGGCAGCTTTCTCCATGCATTCTGACGCACACATTTGCAGAGCCACACAAATAAGGCTATCCATCTTTTCCTCATCGCCACAAAGTCTTAATTCCTAATTCCCTCTTAAGCGTCCCTGGTGGCTTGGCACTGACAGCAATTTGTTTAAGAGAGATATTTACTGCCGGTCCTGGGGCCGGACCTGCCTGTCAGGAGCAGGAAGGGAAGAATCATGCCCCATTAGATGGCCTGTGGCGGAGGCAGGCTTGATGAGCGATGTTCTTGATCAGTCGGACCATGGCCGGCGTGCTGACGGATGGCGCGGCTCCCCAGCTGACTGCATGCAGGGAGGGGGCCGCAGCCCAGCTGGTCAACAGGGACAAGGCTCGCCTGTCCTCGCTGCTGCATACGGAGCTCTCTGTGGGTCCAGGGTGGCCGGAGGAGGTAGAAGTCCCAGGAAGCCATGGCCTTGGAGGAAGACGAAGCTCTCCACTTCCATAAAGCATCACGTTCTCCGAAACCTGTAGCAGGGGCCACTCTACAACTCAGAGTGGATCTGATGGCCGGGGGTGTGCATGAGAACAAAGGTCAGCCTGGAGTCCCCGGCTCTTTTAAGATCTGCCCACAGGATCCAGTTGGCAACTGGAGTGGTGACATGGGACAGTCAGGGGCAGGGAACATGTGTGACTCAGGAGAAGCAATGCAGAAGAGGAGTGAATGGTCACTTCGGACAAGGTCCCCCACAGACTTGTTCGCATACAAATGGCTGTGTTTGTCAGCTGGGGACCCTTTCCACGGCAGCTGTACAAATTGTGTATAAAAACTAGATAGAAAGGAGCTTGGGGATACTCTGTAGGCCACTTCCAGGTTCTGCAAGGTAAAAGGCATTCCAGGACCACAACCAGGGCTGCCCAGGCAGCCGGAGGTCTCCCATGTCCTGGACATGTCCAGGAGCTGGACAGGGTGTAGTGAGTATAGTGGGGTGGTTTCCCACCTCCACCCCTCGAGCATAGATGCCAGGAAAGACAAATCATCCATCAAGATGAGCCCCTGGCGATCCCAGAAAACAGTCGTGAGCTGACTTCTCTCCTTTGAAGGGTAGCTGGTCCCCTGAGGTCAATCAGGTCCCCTCCGGTGCCACTGTTTGGTTTGGGCTTTGTTCTGAAGGTCCCAGAGCCAGGATCTCCCTGAGATGGCTCATCGGCAGCCATCCACTGATGGCAAAGACACACGTTTTACTGAGGATGAACCCAAGAACCAGAATTCTGATGGACTGATCTCCTATGTTGGTGCTGGGGTGGCCAGGAGCCTTTGGGATGTGTCTTCCCTGAGCCCTGAGCCCACGCTGGGTGGCAGGGATGTGTGCTGAGTGGTTCCCAGACTCCGACAGAGACCCATGGGGCAGTGAGGCCCTGGTCACCTTCTCAAGTCATGGCCAGGGCTCTCCTGTCATTCCCCCACCCTCACCCCTGTCCATCAGGGCTGTCCCTCTGTGGCACAGACTTGGTGACCACAGGACCGAGCAAAGGCCTCTCTGTCACACTCCCCATCAGCCATGGAAACCGCTTCCAAGCAGGTCCACGGGCTCATTGCCCCATTCCACCAGGAAGCATAATACAGGCCCATGGCACTAGCCCAGCAGCCCCTCCCAGGAGGGAAGAGGGAGCTGCTGGCCTCCCCGAAGACGGCAGCCTGGTGAGCCCGGCCCGGTCCTGTCAGGCTGCGTGAGTGGGGCATGGACTCCATGGCTGTGAGTTTATCTGTCTTAGGGTAACTAAATCAGGATAGACGAGATGGTGGGTCTCGGACCCTGAGCGTGGAGTCCCCGGCTGGTATCAGAGGTGGACGCTGACAAAAAGTTTGGAGGGTCCCGTGAAGAAAGATCAGGCCCTGGAAGTGCACTGCTAACCCAGGACCTCCAGGAGTCGGAGCCGCTCGCCCAGGGCAGCTGGCTATGGCCCTGCCTGTGCTGCCCACCCCCACAGGGCTGGGGGAGGGTTAGCACAGGAGACTTCTGTTTGGTGGGGGGGGTTGTCGTGCTACCTGCTTCTTACACACACCTTTGATGCCCATAGGTGCCGTCAGTAGCTTCCAATCCAAAGGAGATACTGCCAGGACCTGAGCCCTCCCTTTGTCAGTCCATCTTGGGTATGTGTCTCCTTCCCCCTCTCTCTTTGCCCTTAAATCTGGCAGGATCCCTGGAGACATCGTGTTGAACAGTGACCTTCAAGGTGGGCAGTTCAAAGCCACCAGACACCCCCTCGGGAGACACACAGGGCTTCCTGCCCTCATAAACAAGGCCATCTGGGACACCCGTAGGGGGGGTGTGACCCTGTCCTGCTGGGCTGCCTTGAGTCAGCACGGATGTGACAGACGTTAGTATGAGTCTTTAGGACCCCTGATGCCACTCCCTAAGGAATCACTCCAAAAGCAGTCTGATGATGTCAGCTCCAAGGTAAGCATCTGGTCCACAGCACAAGCATAGAAAACTAGACAGGGCTGGGTCGCCCATGGCGGGCAGAGGCACCCACGGGATTCAGTCGATGAAGTGCATTGAAGCCAGGGAGCCTCGGGAAGGAGCCCTGGAGGTGTGGAGGGTTACAGAGTGAGCCGCTAGTCACTAGGGCAGCGGTCTGAGCATGAGAAAGACGAGGCTCTCCTGGGGAACAATCAGGGGCAGCTCTGCTCGGAGTCAGAATCAGCTCATGGCAGTGAGTTTGGGGACGGCGCTATTAAAAAATGTCACCAAACTCAAACTGAAAACCGTGCTCCCGCCCGTGAAGCAGATTCCAACTCTGCGCAACAGGGCAGCGTGGCCCCGACGGCTCTCTGAGACTCAAGGGTTGAAGGGACTGAATGTCTTTCTCCAGAGGAGGGGCTGGCAGTTTCAAATTGCTAACCTCGTGGTTGGTAGAAGAAAGAGAAAAACACAAACAAAACCAGTCCTGCTGCCCCCTGGTCAAACGAACGGGAGCCCCTGGGGTGAGGGAGGCCTGAGTGCCTGGGGCTGGTCCCACCCGGCTCAGTCTTCAGGGGAGCAGATTGCCAGCACAGCTGGGTGGATTCAAACCAGCCACTGCCCAGCTCATAGGCACACCTGGGGGCAGGCAGCAAGGCCAAGCACAGCCTCTGGTGGCCCTCGGTGCATATAGGTTGGAGGGGCTCCCCATCTGCCTGCCCTCCCCAGTCTCAGTCTGCTGGCAGATCTCAGAGCCACGGGTTTCCCTCTGCAGGATGCAGATGCCCACCAGGCACAGGACATGTCGCACAGAAACTAAAACCCCATTGATGTCTGGAGGCCCAGTCCCCGAGGCTTCCCCGTGGCCCTTTCCTGGAGAGGCATCTTCTGGGGGTGACTCCCTGGGAAGCAGCACCAGGTGACTCGACAATCGAGCAATGGGGCAGGGGGGTGGGGGCGAGAGGCTTAGTCTAAGACACACACACCTGCTGTCACCGTCTTGCTTCTTCCTAATACACAAGCCAGCAGAAAGGAGCGGTTGGAAAGGGGTCCACCCACCCGGGGACTTGGGGGCGGGCGGGCTTTGACAGGCTAGCACTGTTTAATAAGATACTTTGAGGAGCACAACGCCACCACCCCTAAAGGAAGGGGCCTCAGGCAATGGACAACAGGTGCCCAGCCCGCTCAGGGACCCGTTTTCTAAAAACTGGGAGCTGCACTGTGGGAAATGAAAGGTGGTCCTTTCCCAGGGGCTGGCCTGGCCCTGGAGAACGTGCCCCACCCCTGCTCACCGGCCACTCCTCCTCCCTGTCTGAGAGCCACCTGCCCACCCACCTGCAGCCGGAACAGGGCCAGCGCGGTTCCTTCATCTCCACCAGCCCGTCTGCGTTCCCTTTTGCTACGAATCGCTTCCCAGCCTCGCGGTGCCCAGCGGAACCGGCGGTGCCTTCTGAACTGACAAGTCTGACTTTTTCCCTGCTTGTGATTTCTCTAAGAGCCTGACAAGCCCTAGCAGGAGACGAGGCAGACCTTTTCAGAGGAGGTCGGTGGGGAGAAGGCCTTTCAAGAGAGTGGGGAGCAGCCACGGGGGCAAGCCAGTGAGCCCCTGGGGTTCCGGTTAATTTGGCCGACACGCGCAGATGGCGAGAGAAACCAGCACCGTGCCATCCACGGGCAGGCGCGACTGAGGCTTCTCATTTGGATCCCAAATCAAGCCTGCGCCCGTTGGGGTTCTGAGGCTGCTCCTCTATCGGGGGCGGGGGGAGAGGGAGGCTGCCTGCCAAATCTCTCGCTCTCCCGGTCTCTCCATTAGCAGCGCAGCCCTTAACCCACTGTGCTAGCTACTTCCTGGGCTCCTTCTCCCATGTGCACTGTTTTTAAGAGTCCTCCCGTGACCAGCTCATCCCGAGTCCACGTGCCACGGAAGGAGACGGCCGGGCCCTGTGCTGTCCTCACAATGGCGCCTCTGTTTGAGGCAGCCGTCTGTGGCAGACCCCGCTAATCAGGGAGGGCGAACAGCTTGGTGTAGGCAAGCACACCCCCTGTCATCCTGAGCAGATTGTGCTGCTGCTGCTGCTGCTCAGCGACCCCAGGGAACAGCAGCCGGCGCTTAAACCTCTGTGCCACCGAGTTTTGCTGTACGGTGTCCACGTCTAGCACCCTCCACACAGGGCTTCTCTGAGGCTCACCAGGAAGCCAGGGGCTGGTTCCAAAGGTAGCCCAGACCTGCTTGGTCATACCCCATGGCCTCCTCCAAAAGCCCATACCAAAATGCCGATCCCCAACCCCCCACTCCCAGACCCCAGATACCACCTTGCAAAGAGCGTGAGGTGCAGACGGGCTTCCTGCTGGGCGAGAACTCATGACAGACTCCGCTCACACTGACATACCCCAAGGGTGCCTGTCACAGACCGAATGCATTTTCTCATGTTTAGGAGACTAGAAGTCGGCCCTGGGGGAAGGCTCTGGGCCCATGGACGCTAAGCTTCAGCGAGTCAGGCATCTCTCTGGCCCCCTCTCTGTTTCTCTCCCTCATTTAAGCTCCATGATTGCACCATTGTTGGACTGGAGTCCTGGTGGTGTAGGGGTTAAGCATCCAGCCGCGATCCACAAGGTCAGTGGTTTGAAACCACCAGTGACTCTGCAGGAAAAAGAAAAGCCTTTCTGCTCCTGCAAAGCATTACAGGCTTGGAAAGCCACGGGGGCAGTGCTGCCCTGCCTTATGGGGTAGGGAGGGGCTATGGGTTGGCATCAACTCGAGGGCAGAGAGTTTGGAATTTTGTTGGCTTTGTTTGGGATCCCTGGTTTTGGATTTTAATAACTCAGAAGAGATTGATTCAAAGCATGCATGCCCTCCCTAACGCTGCTTCATTAGCATCACAAAGACAAGTCGCCCACTCCCAGACAGCATGTTCATCCCAGGTATCGAAGTTGGGGTCCACCACATGTTTTGGGGGGCTAGAAGGCAGAAACATCTTGACATGCATGCAAGAAAGTCATGCTCAATGGATGGACATGCCCCGGAGTGGCTTTCGGTACATCCTAGACAGCAATTCATGGACTTCCGTGCTTGGGACTCATTGTCAAGACAGACAGGTCCTGGAGAAGGACATGGTGCGGAGGGGGGAGGGACAGTGGGAGAGAGGAAGGCTTTGATGAGGTGGGTGGACCCCGTGGCTGCCACCGTGGCACCCTCCTGACAGCAGGGAGGGTGATGAGGACCAATGGGTGCTTCCTTCCGTGGTGCACAGGGCCTCTGATCAAAGACACCTAACACCAGCCACATCAGCCACGGATCCTGGGGACAGCAAACATCTCCAGAAAGGTCTGTGCCCTCTCCCTTTGACAGAGCTCCTGGCTCCTTGGTCCATGGCTCCTCAGATGGAGATGAGGAAGCTCTTCCCGGCTACTATGACATACTGGAGTGCTCCACCTGCACGGGTGGGTGTGGGGGTCCCCACTGGGCAGAGAAGGAGGCCGAGACCCAGGGTCATTGCTAACATCACGAGAGCACACCGCTAGAAGCTGCCAGAGCTAGCCCGGAGGTAGCAACAGCCATTTCAAACCTAGGTCTGCTAACTCCTCTCGCCTCCATGAGGGAGACTGTCAATAGTGACCAAGTCAGGCAAGAACGACAACTCCATCCCCAAAGGCCCCTGTGTCCAGGAAGCCCTCCAGGTGTGTCCAAGAAAATTGGTTTGAAGCTGCCTTGCAGTACCTTTGCATGTGTCCTTGTCTCCGTTGCTCCCGGAAGGTGGAACTTGGGCATCTCAAGCAGACAGAGCTGACGAGACCTGTCCACAGCCTCACCCTCAGAGTGCCTGACCCTGCGGTCACTGTGGAGAAGGGCCTGTGGAGGCTGCCGGGCGTGGGTTTGCTGCCCCGGCAGCATCTCTGTGGCCATGCCTGTGAGCAGTCACCACGCGGGTTTCAGCTTAACATGCACAGCAGCCAGCGCCACTCAGCCCCCAATGCCCCAGGGCCTGTACACACACTTCTCCCCTCCCCTCCTTTCTGCCCAGCATGCCTGAGCGTGTACAAGTGTGCATGCAGGCTTGGGTGTGCAGGCGTGTGGATGTGTGTGGAAGCATGCTTGTGTGCACACAGGCTTGTGTCCTAGAGTGCGTGTATGTGTGTGAGCGGGTGCATGTGCGCATAGGTTTGCGTGTGAATGTTTGTGGAAGCGAGCACGCATGTGTGCACACAGGTCTGTTTCTAAGAGTGTATGGATATGTATGAGGGGGTGTGTGCACAGGTTTGTGTGTGGATGTGTGTAGAAGCGTGCAGGTGTGTGCACAGGCTTGTGTCCAAGAGTGTATGTGCATGCCTATGTGTGTGTGGGGGGGTGCACAGGTGTGTGCCATGATGGTTTCCAGCATAACCAGTGTGAGGGCAGTGATGGGGCACTGCCAGGCTGTGGGGCGGGGGCGGGGGAAGGTCCATTGTGTGCAGGGTCGGTCACCAAGAGATGGCTGGGAGACACGTGATGTACCTGGGGCAACATCTCCAAAGGGGGCCTGTTCCCAGCTCCAGGGGCCCTCAAGTCCTCTGGGCAACTTCTGTGTTGGGCGGGAGGATACAATCTAACCCCCAACACCAGTCATCCATCACAGCCCTGCAAGACACCTCGCAGGAAACGCCCGCTGAGTTCACGCCGCCAGCAGCACCTCCATCTGGGAAGCGCAGGGATAAAATGACTAGTGGCAATTTCGAGCGAATTGGATTGGGGTGATGACCTTGTGGGCAGGGTGTTCACTGGGCATTATGCCCTGAGGCCACATAGCCAGGCAAGCCTATGCCCCTCGCCCCTGGAGAAAGAGCCTCTTTGTAACCCACTTCAGATTGTCCCAGCTAAACCTGAGCCACTGAAATTGTCAAAGATGTCGTACCCCGGCATTGTTCACATTCTGAGTGAGGAAACCCTGCCTGCCCTCCAAACCGGTGGCCCGGGAAGCTCTCGGCCTGGCCCAGGCCCAGCCAACACGAACAGGGGCCCCAGAGAATGAGGGGAGTGCACAGGGCCATTGGCCGTGACGGGCATGCCGCCCGTCACATTCTGGGACCCTGCGGGGCAGCGTGAGGAATGAGAGCAATTAGCCCCTTGGCCCCCTGGCCCCAGGAGTCCTGCAAGCCGTCTTCTGCAGGAGGACAGGGGAGAAAGGGTGAAATCTGAGGACCCCCAGGGACCGACGCTGAAATTGGAACCTGCCCCCCTCCATCTCTTCATTGAAACAGAAAAAGCCCCAGATTCTCTTGCACCCCCTGAGTCCTGGCCCAGTCCTCCGGCCCCTCGGCCCCTGGGCCTGGGCCCTCCTAGCCGGGTGTGCGTGCGTGCGTGCGTGCGTGCGTGTGTGTGTGTGTGTTTCCAACCCTGCCCTGCTGGTTTCTGGGGCTCCCTTCCAGGCTCTTCCAGGAATGAGCTGACCTCCATCACCCCAGCTACACCTGGGGGTCTCCAGGGCCCTGACATTTGTCTGCCGTACCATGTTGCTATTTTTACAAAAAGACAGAAGAGGTTTCCATCCCCCTTCCCCCTCCAATTCCCAGGCCAGGCTTAGGGCCGTTAGCATATTTTCTTCTGTAAGCTTCCACATTTCCAGTCTCCGGGACACATTTCCCCCTCTTCAAGGTCTAAGAATATTAAACATACCTCAGACCGCCTGAGGAACGAACCCATCTGTCTTGGAAGAATGCAGACAGATGCTCCTTCGCCGTGGGGCTGGGGAGGCGGGGTCCCGGATTCCTTCGTCGGGGGACCGTCCCTGGACAAGGGTCCGAAAATCAGAAGACACCCTAGGAGGCGGGGGACCTGAGGGCTGCAATCCTGGGTCCAGCAAGAGGAGGGTGGTGGGCGGGGCATCACTCGGGGTTGGGATGCCTCTCCTTGACTCCAACAACAACACAAAATCGCGCTGACCCATGGCAACCCACTGAGGGAGTGGGCAGGCCAGTCCTTCGTGGGCGGAGCTGCTGACGGGGCGGAGCCCAGTGCAGCACCAGGAAGCCCCATCATACCCCAGCGGTATGATGCTGGATCATGCCCTGGAGTTCGTGCCAGGAATATATTCACTCTGGGGACGTCAGAGTCAAACCTACCAGCAGACAGATATGTCCCCTCCAGACCCCTGTGCCGGGGGTGGGGGACGGGGGTGTAATTGGGAAATACATCCTTGTCCATTGCAGCCCCCTGTCTCCCCAGCCCCCAGGCAACATGGTTACCGTGTCTCCTCTCCATGCCCCTTCAGTGCCCCTCCTGTGGCACTGCCATCCCTCTGCTGGACTGGTAGAGGTGGTGGTGGGAATCAGCGAGCCCTCTCCCCAGACACAGCCTCCCCACAAGGGCAGAGCAGAACTAACTGCCCACAGGGGTCCCAAGCCAGTGACATCATCATGGAAGCAGATCACAGGTCTGCTTTCCGAGAGACCTCCGTGTCTGGAGGGTGAGGCTGGAAGATCAACTTCTGGTTGGCAGAGTCATGTTTAGCCATGGGCACTTGGCTCCTTGCTGGCCACCATCTTTCCAGGCCGGCCCCTGGTTCTCAGAAGTCTCTGGAGCCAACAGAAACCAGGCACCAAGGGCTCCGTGCCTCTGCTGGGGGTCCCTCTGCTTCCCGTTTTCAGCTCCCCAGCACAGATCCAGGGGTCCTCACAGCGCTTTCCATGGTCCCTCCGTCTAGAAACTCCTCCCTTAACAGTCTGAGGCCCAGCCACGCCCCGTGTTCATCCACGCCAGACTCCAGCCACAGGGCAGCTGCAAGGTGCAGTTGTAGCTCAAGGGTTACAAGATCGTCACCGCATCTCTCAGGGGCCTCACCTTCAGGTACTAGAAACACAGTCTAGACCAACGAATCACGTGAGGGGTCGTGAGCATCCTGCCAATGGGAGGGTGCCAGGACTGAGGAGGGAAGAGCCATGGAAAGACACCAGTAAATGCTTTTCACCCAAAGTGGCAGTGTGGCGGGCTTGTACTTGATGTCAATTTCACAATTGGGATGTAGAGGTGGAGATAGTCAATGAGGCCTCTGTGTGGGCATGGCTTTCTCCCGAGAATTCTGGGAAGTCTAGCGGTATTTCCCAATTGGAGGAGAGAGATTGGACTGAGGCTCTGGGAGGCGATGAACTATGGACAAGATGGGATGACAGCATACTGATCGATCCTGATTCCTGGAACCTGGAGGAGCCAGAGGAGAGGCCACATGGGCTTGCCCTAATGGAGCCAAATCTCTGAGGGTGGAGAAGCCACATGGAGACCCCTGCCAGCGCTGAGATGCTTCTACTGCAATTGGACACACAAGACTTTGCACCCACTGGCCTGCGATTGTCCTGATGTCATTGCATGTGCTTCATAAGTCAGAAGAAGACTTTATAGACTGGTATAGGACATATGGGCTAATATCATACTTATGACTTTGGACTAGACTGGGTTGGGATGCTTTTTTGTATATAAACCTCTCCCTTATATCCATATGCAAGTCTATGAATTTGTTTCTCTAGTCTACATAGACTCACACAGGCAGGAAACCATCATGACATGCCTCAGCAGGAAGGGCCCTGGGGGCTCGCCCAGCTAGAAGGTGGAAGGCAGCTCAGACCCCCCAAACCAAGTTGGCCTCCCCCCCCCCACCAGCTTCTCACAGTTCTGCTCCCCCCACCTTTGGAAGAAGGGCTTTTGAGAAGACTCAACTCCAGAGGAAGCGCATCCAGGCACCAGGTAACAATGTTCGGTCTTAACTTGCAACGAATTGTTAAAGGTACCCCCTCAACCTGATAAAGGACACTTCAGATCCCCGGCAAACAGCCTTCATGGCAACAGGCCTGGAAGCTCTCTCTGCGAGGTTGAGAGAGAAGCCAGGCGGTCTCCTCTCACCACCCATTGGGCAAGAAGACCTCAAAGGCACCCAGAAAGAAAGGGGGGTGGGTCAGATGAACATAGACACCTTCTAGGTAGACAACCCCGAGGAGTTTCTTTAGGTTGAAAATGAATACAGAAATCGATTCTATTTCTGTGTTCCCATGGAGAAGGGTGCAAAGACAAGGTGTAAACAAGTCTATTCGTAAAAGCACCTTGGAGGATAAGACATGCGGGAATGAAAGAAGCACAGGACTTACAGATCGAAAACTGCCAAAGACTGCAGCGAGGGATTAAAGAAGGTCCAAGTCGCCGCAGGAAACGCTCATGTCCATCGACAGGAGGAGGACGGACTCGGGAGAACAATGTAGCCGACAGCCAGCTCAGACTTTACGCAATTCCCACCCAAATCCCACTGATCTTCTTTTCAGCCCCCCTCCCCCCAGGCTGGACCTCAAGCTCACGTGGAGATGCAAGAAGCCCTCAAAATAGCCAAGCAATGGTGACAGAAACCCAACTGAAGGATGCACACATGTCCACTTCAAAGCACGTTGCAAGGCAAAGTAATCAAACTGGTGCAATACTGGCGTACACACAGACATTGAGACCAATGGAATGGGAGAGAGAGCCCTGCGATGCATAAACCGCCACACGTTCAGCTGGTTGAGTTTCAACAAAAGTGGCAGGGAGTTCAATGGGGGAAGAGTGGTCTTTCCAAGAAGCCATGATGGGACACGAGGCTAAACAAGCAAGACACACTGCCATCGCGTTGTTCCTGGCTCACAGGCGGCCGGTCTTGGCGCCCAGGACCTTCCATCGCCCAAACAGCACCAGTGGGTTTGAACTGCCAGCCTGGCGGCTGCTAGCCAAGTATCCAGCACATCACCCACGGAGCGCTAACAAGCAAGTGGCCATACACCGACAGGTGAGTGAGGGCCATCTCACGGGACACACAGAAATGGACTCCACATGGATGGGGCATCGACACCGTGCTAAAGACAAAACCCTCACAACAGCGGGTCTCCACCTTCCCAGTGCCCCGACGCTTCCACACAGGGCCTCACTTTGTGGGCACCCCCTCCCCAGCCACAAAATTATTTTCATCGCTACTTCATCCCTGTCATTTTGCTACTGTTAGGAATTAGGCGACCCCTGTGAATGGGTCACTTGACCCCTAAAGGGGTCACAACCCACAGATTGAGAACCACTGCCTTAGAAGATTGTGAAGTCAGGACCAGAGTTAGGCTTTTCTTTAGGTAACACACACACACAGGATGGGCACAGAGCAGGAGGTTGGGGGCGGGAAGAGGGGGCTCTTTCTTCTAAATATGCTACCAGTTAATAAACCAGTTCACTCCAGAAAGCCAGCACCCACAACTACCAAGACAATGGCGGCTGCCACAGCTCCTACAGAACAGGGTGGCACATCCACTGTGAGCTTCCTGGACTATAAAGATTTCCAGGAGTTGAAAGTCTCATCTTTCTCTTGAGAAGTGGCTGGCAGTTTGGAACTTCTGACCTTGCAGTTAACAGCCCACTAGGCCACTAGGGCTGGGGCCTCCAGAAGCTGATCCAACAGACCAAGGGCCAGCCCCGAGGAAGGACAGCATCTGCTGCACCCTGAATTCAGACTCCAGACCTGTGAGAGCTGCTCGAGGTGGGGTATGTGGCGATAGCAGTCATGGGGGACACGCAGCAGCTAACAGGCCACATTGAAAGGACACTGGGTAGGCCATGCTGACCCTCCCCCTCACGGCACACACCTCCCCACGTAAGACCACCATCCCTCACAGCTCAGATGAGACCTGCTTCACAAAAGCTTGGGTTTCTTTCATCCTCTTGAAAACACATTCTTTCCAAAGAACCTCTATTTCTTGCAAAACAGGCCAAAGAGTGCCTTTTCTGATGGACTGAAAGCCAACAGCGTGTCCAGAAAAGGAAGTGATTCTATGAGGCATGGTGCAGGGGTGGGGAGGGTCGGATTTTTTTCCCCCAGTATGTGAAAATATACACTTTAATTTTACAAGTTAGTAATTAGTATTGGGGATGAAGTCATAATCCAAAACAATAATCTTTATTACCAAAATAGAGATTAAGCACAATTAAAGTGAACAATATTACCAGCCCTAATTGCTAATCAATTAGCTGAGAAGCTATCTTACTGTCGGTCCCCCAGCCCCCCACTTGCCCTTCCTCTCTCTCATCACGTCTCGGGGTGAAATGTGGGTTCACAGGCCCAGCTACGGGGCTCTGAAGTCCGCTGTGGCCATTACACCCAGCACGTGGGCCTCAGCCCTGACCTCCCCCACCAGGTGCTGGGGCCAGTCCTGTAACAGCCAGGCAATCTCCCTCACTCACAAGTCCCAGCGGCACCCTGCATCTCCCCAGCTTCCGGGGGGAGGGGGAGGCAGGGGACGGGGGTGGGGGCATTCTGACTTAGAGCAATCCCTAACCGGCTGGACATCTGTCCAGCCCCCACCACCGGGGGACCAGACCTGGTGATCTCATAAAGGTCAGGGACATCAATTGGTAAGGTATGCTGGACCCTCGTTTAAATAACCAGGAAGCAAAAATTACCTTTCAAGTCTGTTTTGAGCAATATTTTTTTTTCCTGAACGAGTAACACACTTGTGGTCATTCATAGCCAAAAGGATACATTGACCACGTCTGCTGAGAGTTCTAAAGTGAGTAAGGGTGATTTCATGGCGCTGTGGTCCCTGCTCACCACCTGGCATCCAGGTGGGGGCTCAAGTCCACTGTGAGGTGCCCAGAAGGAACGGCACAGAGACCCCTGAGACAGAGCAGCCGGGAAAGCCCAGAGAACCCCGTTCTACAGGGACAGATGGGGGTCCCCACCCTCGGGACAAAGGGCATTCCCTCAGGCTTATCCCCAAGGAGGATCCTAACACCAGATCATTCTGTGAGCACTGGTGGGTGAAGAGGAAGGTCGTGACCACATCGTCACAAAGCCACCACCTCACACAGTCACAACTATAGTACATCATCACACAACTGCCACCTCACACCATCACGTAACTGCCACATTACATCACCACATAGCATTCCACCGCACGGCCACGTGACACCATCAGGTAACTGCTTAACCACTGAGCCCCACAGCCCATTCAAGCTGACACACCTTAACCAGCAGGGCCTGCTCCAGGGAGGGCGGGCCTCGGCTACTGTCCTGTAGTGCCATGTCCAACAAGCCCATGAGCGGGAGGGGAGGGGTGATCGCTCCCACACCCACAGTCTCTACCCATGGGTGAAATGTGCTTACTCCTTGGCAGTGGCCTGGGAGGCAGCATGTAGGCAGTGCAAAGACCCCCTTGCAGTCCCGGGGGGACATGGGCAGGAGGACAGAAGGTCTAAGGCAGCCTTCCTTGGGACCTGGTGACATCATGGCGCTGGGTCTACCCTCTTGGTGACTAGGGAGAAACCAGGGCTCTGAGAAGAGGCCTCCAGGGTGGTGCCCAAGGTCTGGGAGAGGACAGGTCTCACTTCTTCCTTGGGAGCACCCAGCCCCTCCACGTCCCAGGCCCCTGGCCCCTCCACGCCCAACCTCCGGGGCACCTGCTCCCTCTCTGCTCCACTCTGGGCCAGCCCAGCCAAGGCACCCCCCTTTCCAGCCATCCATCGATCCCCCGCCCATATGCTGGGAAAGCATTGGTTGGTACTTCAAACCCAGCAGCTGCTACAGGGCAGGTTCCAGGGAGCCTGGAGCTCCAGCCAGAGTGTTCCTGGGACCCCCCGTTCAGCTCTGCCCCCCCACCCCCACCCCCACATACACAATAACAAAGCCCACTGTCATCGAGGGCATGCTGGCTCACAGCGACCCCATAAGACAGGGTCAAGCTGCTGCTGTGGGCTCTGGGAGGGTAAATCTCTATGGGGATGCAAAGCCTCTTCTTCCCCCATGGAGTGGCTGGTGGTTTTGAACTCGCACAGACCAGAGGGAGGGATAGAGCTGGGGTCTGAGTAGGTGGGTGAAGGGACAGAGCCCTTGAGGCTTGAATAGCTGAAACCTCAACTGTCGGTGCCTCTTGTTACTGGGAGGAGAAAACAATAAAATGGGAGCCCGAAGGGGCTGAGCCCCGGTAGCCTCGTGGTTGGGTGTGGGACTGCGGCCGACTGGCTTGGCGGTTCAAATCCAGCACCAGCAAGGCTGGGCCTCCCACTCCCACTCCCTCCAGAGGGCAGTGATGCCTAAATTAAAAATGGGAGCCCGATGTACATCAACCCGGGAAACTCGCTCTGGATGGCCAGTTCTCCCCTATCGCAGTCCACAGGGATGTGGGACCAGCGGCGTGGGGCTTACCTACCTGGGGTACTCTAAGAAGAAGGGGCCCCATGGTTTGCCCGCCTGCCACTTCTCTGTCCCTTTGTCATACTGCAGTGGCTTGTGAGTTGCCGGGACGCTGGAAGCTGTGCGCCCGCATCTCAGATGCCAGCAGGGTCACCCAAAGGAACAGCTTTCATCAGAGCTTCCAGACTAAGCACAGACAGTGAAGAAAGGAGAGACTGTCCAGTCAGGAGGTACTAGCCACTGAAAAGCTTAGCATATGTGCGGTGTGTCAAACGCTCACCATGAGGCTGGGAGCTCGAACCCCACTGGGTGCCGTGGAAGAAAGGTCTGGTTGCAGGCTTCTGCGAAGAGGACAGCTTGGGAGGCTGGGAGGGCACTGCTGTGGAAAGTGAGAGGTCGTGAGCTGGAATTGACAGCCGGCGGCATGTATGTGGGGTGTGGGAGAGAGAGTATGTTGGGCTGTGAGTCTCAAAGTGAACGGTTCAAAACCACCAGCCAATCCTTGCAAGAGAAACGAGACTGTCCTCTCTCTCCACACGAGGTCCAGGCTCCAAAACCACGGAGGCAGCTCTACCCTGCCCACTAGGGTTGCTGAAGTCGAATGGACCGGCGGGCAGTGAGGTTGAGATTGGGTGAGTGGGAGTGACTCTGGGGACAATGGCCCCTAGGAACCATTTGACTCTGTCCCCATCAAGGGCCGCTCATCGATACTTCAGCTATGGGGTCACCTTGACTCACAGCCACTCTGTCTGGCTGAAGAGAATGGCTCCTGATGGGTTCTGAAAAGGTAACTCCTCACGGGGGCAGACGATGCCCTGCGGTTTCCATGACAGCCCCGCTGTACTGGCACAGACAGCACCTCTTTTTCCCTCAGAGCAGCTGGGGGGTTGGAACCCGTGAACTTGCTGCTGGCAGCCTGGTGCTTAAGCCATTGCACCACCCAGGCTCCCTATCTGAGCCCTGGTTGGGTCCTGCACACAGCGTATTCTCCTGTCTCCCCCAGGAGAAGGCAACAGGTGTTACAGGTGGGCTTTGGGGGTGTGAGACGCGTGCTCCTGACCTCTGAGAGTCCTAACTAGAGCCCCGAGGACCCCGGGCATTCCAAGAACAGCTGTCCAGGGCCCCTGCCAGGCACCCACCTGCAGCGTCTGGTAAGAGCCAGGAAGGGGGTGGGGGCGAGAGTGCCAGGGGCCCCAACTTTGCTCACAGACATTCTTCCAGCGGCGTGGAGCACGCCTCCCTTTTTCACCCCAACCGAGGATCTTATCTGCGGGAAGCTGTGTTCGGCCCATTCTTCGAAGGCATAAAAGGCCGCTTCCCCTCGGCCGGCAGCCCCCTCGTGGCCGCACCATTGAATCGAAGAACCGCTCCAGGGAGCGTCTGGGGGGACGGTCCCCTTTCTCCTCGGGCCCTTATCTCCTTCTCCTTGCTGTCGAGAGGCATCGAAATCACAAAAAGTCATTCTGAGTATATTCTTCCCGATAATTATTGTCAGGCGCGGAGATAAGTTCCCTACGTGATGTTTGCCGGCCCCGTGAATGCAGCCCAGTGCGAGGCGGGGGGGACACACAATGCTACCCGGCCACGCGGGGGCCCCCCACAGACAAGAGGGGCCTTTCATGCCTGGTGTTTTGATAAGGCACAATCTGGGAGCCTTTATCTCAACGGTTATATTTAAAGATGACACCCTTGCCCTACCATTGTTCCTACCACGATTATCTCCAAATGGGGTTGTTTCCTCCGACGCGCCCCGGCAGGAAAGGCCCGCTCCCAATTTGAGGGGACTCGTTTAAATGCCAAGCCTCCTACCCGCTGCGGCTTCCCACAGAACGAGGTGGTTAATCAAAAGTTAATTGTATAATTCTCATGCAGATTAGGGTCTCTGCAAATGAATCCCAGGTTGTGACTATTATAAAAAAATTAAAAAAAAAAAAAAAGCACGTGCCAGGACACAGCCCAAGGGCCCCTTGTCAGTAAACAATCAGGCCCTTTTAATTTCCAGTAAACAAAGTGACTGTGCTCTGGGGTCTCCAAGGGCAGGGGGAGGGGGGGAAAAGGTGAAAATAAATCGCAGCTCAGCACAGAGATAGGATCTTTTTGTTCGAGGCCATCTTTCAAAAACATAAGCGAGAGGAATAAAAAAGCAACCCCATTAGTGCCTACCAAGCGCTCAGACCTGCACAAAGTCAGGCCAGCCCAGAAGGACACTGCAGCCGGTGCTGGCAGATGGCCACCCTACTGGCACGGTGACTTCCTTGTGGCCATGCAGTGTGACCAGGACTGAGGTGGCCAGGAGCTCACGCCATCCCTCGGGTCCACGTCATCCCGCTGACAGCTCCCCAGGGAGGGGTCGCTCGTGGACAGCAGCAGGCCATCAGGAGTTGGCATCAGGAGAGGAATAAACCCAAACCCAAACGCACTGTCTCCGCACCGGTGCCGATTCTCAGGGACCCTCCTTCTGGGAAGAGAAAGCGAGATGCTCACGGTTTTGAACTGCTAGCCTGGCGGTTTGCAGGGGTCTCACAGAGGAGAAGCCCAAGTCCCCGTTAAACCCTGACCCTTGTGTGCTTCTGAGGGCAGTTACCTTGGGCAGGTGGGCAGTGGCCAGGGTCAGGGCTGCATTTTTCCCTGGACACACCTAACGTCAGGGTCACAGTGCCCTAGGGCTCTGGCTACTCTGCCCTCCCGGGTCTCTACAGTGGGTAGGGGTGGACGGTGGGGACAGCCTCTACATGTACAGTCACCTCGTTCTCCCACAGAGAAGCTGGTGGGTGCAAGCCTCTGATCTTTGAGTACGCAACCAAGCTCTTTCACCACTGTGCCACTGGAGCAGAGGCCTCTCTCTCTGCTGCTGGCCGGGACCCCTCACGCCCTTCCCTGGGCTCCTGCAGCCTGAGATCCGCCCCATCTAGTGGCCAAGCCCGGAATGACACTTCATGATTTAAGGAGAAGGTGTAAGTGTCCCCCGCACCAACTGTCCTGATCCGCCCCTCTCCCCACCCCCACCCCTGGCAATGTCACACGGGGTCCATCTCTGCTGAGCAAATCACCTGGATGGCCAGTGCCGAGGAGCCCTGGCTGGTCACGGACGGGCCCCCGCACTAGAAATGTCCAGGTCTTGCACTCTGCGGTGGTCAGCTCGGACACCCGTCTCGGAAAGACCCCTCTGCGATGAAATCGTCCGGGGTCCAGCATGTGGGAGTCTTTGAATATTAACCACAAGCAAGAACACTGTGCTCATTGCCGCCGCCACCACCACCCCCCCACCGCCAACCACACAAGATTGAGAGATGGGCACCCAGGGTCCGTACTGGTGGGGGGTAATCGCATTAAGTGCAGGAGCATACTGGTCTTTTCCCTAAAACTCCTCTTGTCATCTTGGTAGAAAACATTTCTTGGGAGAAAATGTTTCTATGAGCTGAGACGTTTCTCTCCTGGACATCCCCAGGCCCTGGCTCCCTGCCCTCCTTGCTCTGGGCGGGAGGGAAGGCGGGTATGGCAGGAGACAGGAGGAGCCCCCAGTGCCCTTGGAGTGTGTGGGAGGCCTGCCGGGCCTCCAAACCAGCACAGCCTGACCACAGACCAGCCTCCAGCCCGGGTAACCATGGTCCTCGCCAAGGGAGCTGGGAGGGCCCCCCCAAAGCCTCACCGCCCTTGAGTCGATGCCAACTCACAGGGGCCCTATAGGCCAGGGTAGAACTGGCCCCCCACCATCACCGGAGGGGCGGGTCTCCGAGACTGTTCACGGGAGTAGAAAGACCTGCCTTTCTCCCTCTGAGCAGCGAGCTGTTGGTTTCAAACTGCTGCCCTTGTGGGTCACGACCCACTGCACAACGACTTCGTGCCCTGACTGCTGGGGGCAGGAAGGTGTCTCTGCACAAAGCTGTGGCTGCTCTGGAGACTCTCTGGCGGCGTGGTGAGTTACGCCTTGCAAGCCCAGTTCAACACCACCAGCTGCTCTGCAGGAGAAAAGGGAGGCTTCTGAGTCCCTTAAAAAGTGACAGTCTCGGGCTGAGCCCCGGTGGCGTAGTGGTTGCGCACAGGACTGGGGCCCACTGGGTTGGAGGTTCAAATCCAACAGCAAGGCTGGGTTTCCTACTCCCACCCCAGAGGGAAGTAACGCCCCCAAAACAAAACAAAAACAAGTGACAGTCTTGCTCTCTGGTCTAGACATCCCTGACCCCCATGTTCTCTCCTCACCCACCCCCTCTCTCCACATGGACCACCTGATGGGCTTTGCCTTCAGCTCCTGCGCTCGCCCGCTCGGTCCCTCTCTCTCCCCCACCCCCACCTCTGATGGCAGCAAGCAACATGGGCAGGGGAGGACCACGAGGCATCTGCGTGGCCCTAAGGCCAGTGGCTGGACCCTCGAGAAGCCAACCCTGAACTCAAGAACAAAGAGAAGTGCGAAGAAGATTCGTGCTTCACCTTGAAGCTGTCTGCATGTACTCTTCACAATCCCATCGTGCTTCTGACAGTGGCAAAGCCTACCTCCTCCGTGGCCACGTCTGCACCTTCTTCTTAGCAAAGCCTCCTGTGTCTCTGGTGAGAGAATTATGGCTCAGTCCCTGGGGGCCGCTCTACTGACAAGACACAGGGCGGGCTCCTTGTGAGACATTCCGGAGGAGAAGCCACATGGGCTGACCCTGAAGGACCCAGACCTCTGAAGCCAGAAAAGCCCCAGAGAGACCCCTGCCGGCGCTGAGATGCGTGAGAAGTCACAGAGAGGGCCCTGCCGGTGCTGAGATGCTTCTACCACCACGGGATCCATAAGACTCTGCACCCAATGGCCTGTGATTGTCCTGGTGTCATTGCACGTGCTTTGTGAATCAGAAAAAGACTTCATAGACTGGTATCAGACATTGGGGCTAATATCAGACTTATAGACTTGGACTGGACTGGGTTGGGATGTTTTCTCACTGTTCCGTTCCTCTTGTATATAAACCTCTCCCCTATATACAAAAAAAAAAAAAAAAGTGTCAGTCTCAGAAGCCCAGCGGGGCAGTTCTGCCCTGCCCTGTAAGGTCACTGTGAGGCGCCCTTGACTCGGTGCCGGTGGACTTGGGTCTGAGTGTGGCCGGCCTTGCGCTCCCCGTAATGGGATGAATTGTATTGAAGTCTAGCCCTGACCCCTGTGTCCTTGAGCATGACCTAGTCTGGAATGAGGATGTTTGCAAAGTGTTGCCAGCCCAAATCCCACCCCAGGGGACTCCTCACCCAGAGAAGAGAGCCGGGACACAGAGGGGAGCTGACCGTCTGGGGAGCACCCAGTGAGCTGCAGCTGCGAGCCAAGGCCACCTGGAGCCAGCTGACGCAGAGAGCCTAAAAGGTGCATCACCACCATCCCCCACCCTCCAGCGTGAGCAACACCCTGGGTCCAGACCCCGGAGGCTGTCGGTGACTAAGGTGGAAAGTGGGTGCTTGGAGGAATGTGGTCCCAGCAACCCTGGACATGAACTCACTCCTGTCCCCGAAAGGCCCTCAGTGCCCACGACATGAACTCGCTCCTGTCCCCAAAGGGCCCTCGGGGGGATACACAGCTACACGAGGCTGGAAGTGAGCCAGGGCTTCTGGGAAAAGCAGCAGAGTCCTGCCAGTCAAGGCCTGAGGTAGGGAAGGGGGGCTGGGGAGGGGCCCCCTTAGGACCTAGTGGGCAGTGGGCCAGCCAAGAAGAAAGTGTGGGGATGGTGTCTCAGGACCGCACCACCTCCAGAGCAGCCCTGACCTTGGGAGGGCCAGGGTGCAGAGCAGTGAGGGGGACAGGGCACACGGGCCTCCAGACCAAGAAGTCCTGCGTGGAAAGCAAGGGGCCCATGGGGCGGGGGTGGGGGGGTGGGGGTGGGGGTTAAGAATAGTCTGCTGACCCTGCCCTGCAATGGATGAGGTGGGCAGTAAACCTCGCAAGTGACAAGGTTTGAAATGGCCGTTACAGGGGCCGGGCATGTGACATGGCCTGCCAAGTCCTGAAAGGGAGGGAGAGAGATGGGCCACCAGGAGCTGAGTGTCTGGATGTAGCAAGGGACCCATCTGCCCAGTCCCCCAGCCCAGCCCCGGGCCCTGACCCCCTGCCTGCCGGGGCTCCACCAGCTGTGTCCTCATCGGGAGAGACCTGAACAAGGAGGATTCGCCCAGAGCTGTGGGTGTGCACCCTGCCTACCCGCCATGGGGATCCCAAGACCAGACCCTATAATTCAGCGTCCCCTGGCCACCCCGCAAGGCCAGGCTCCCGCCCTCTGGTGGCCGAGCCTGGAACAGCCATAGCTCCCTGGCAGGACAGCGTCCTCCATCCATCCATCCATCAGGCAGGCAAGGTCAGATGAAATGCATTGTTAGATGTCTTTTCTGGATTACTATGGCAACCGGGGAACTTGCGGCGCACAGAGCTGGCTGTTTCATGTTAATTTGGAAGAGAAGACAGCCCCTTGTATACTTCTTCCCACCCGAGTTTCAGAGCACCCCCCACTTGCCCCCGCCATCCCGGTCAGCATGTACCCAACCAAGGTGCACAGGCCCTGGAGAAGGGGACCGCCACCCTGACATTTACTCACCAAGCTCAGACCCCCTCCTGCGACTCCTGGGCTTGGGGACAGCACCGTCCCCTCTCCCTCACCCCTGGCCTGCAGAGGCACATGGGGCCCACAGGACTGACCGCAGAAAGGAGAGGGGCACTTTCCCAAGTCCTCTAAAGGGGGCTCAGTTGGGACAGCTTTCCCAAACCGCCCTCACTGCTGCACGGTAACTTCTGACTTATGGCCACCCCGAAACTTTGCAGAAAAGTTCCCGGGTCCGGAGATGGACAGCCAGTGTGGCGTTAGCACCTCGTGTCCCCTACATACCAGGCGTTGGTGCGATGTCAGAGACCAGAACCCCGCTTTCTCTGGATTTCCTGCATTCTCTCAGACTCTCAGGACCCACCCAAGACCCCCGCAGGGCCCACCTCCCCCTGCGTGTGTCCTCAGACTGAGACGCCCTCAGGCTGGCCTTGCTCCGGTGGCCCTGATGGTTTCGAGACGAGCCGGTGAGATGCCGTCCATTACCTGGCACGGTCCCTAAAGCTTTAACCCCTTGAAGCACCCCATGTGGGAGGGAGCACCCTGCCTCCGCGGAGAAGAAGGGGCTTTCTACTCCGGTGAACGGCCACAGTCTCAGAAGCCCACAGGGCACCGGGTGTCCGCACTGGCTCCGTGGCGGCGAACAACAAAGAGTGACCGTGTCGGAATCCCACGGGTCAGTTCTGCTCCGTCCCACAGGGTCACTGTGCGCCGGGACCCCCTGGACGGCTGTGAGCCCCCCATTTCAGGATGAAGGCGGGAGCGTCCGTGGTCTCCGCCTCACTAGAGTATGTGGCTTACGTCGCCACCCCTTGATTGCCTTGGGAGTACGTTCCACTGAGAGCCAAAAAACCGCACGGCAAAGCCCTTCCTCGGTGTACAAGGCTCAACTCAGAAAAGGAGAGACATGGCTGGGACCTGCCGAAGGGGGACCACCAGTGCATCACGCTGGAAGTGGTGGAGAGGAGACCAGAGGCACCAGAGGCTGCGGCATGAAGACCATGGGACAGCATACAGGGGCCAGGCTGGAGCCAGAGGTCAAGGCATGGAGACCATGACACGGAGCAGAGGGGCAGCACAGAGCTTATGGGCATGTGAGGTACAGCAGTGGGGGGGTTTCCCGGCCCATAGTGGCAGAGCCAACCAAGAGCGGGGCTGGGGACTGAAGAGGGACTTGGCCACTGGCCAGGAAGAGGGGTTGGCACAGACCGATGACTTGATGCTTGCCGATCTTGACTTGTGGGAGGCTGCCGGCTTTGTCAGCACAGTTTGTCTCATGTCAGCCTCACTCTCTGACCTCCGTCAATTCTGACTCAGAGTGACCCCACTCTTTAGATGCAGTGCCTCCAAAGTGCTGAATAGTCACAGGCCCCGTCCTTGCCTTCCATCAAGCCCAGATGGGACCTGTTTGCAACCTTCAAGCCCTAGGTGGGGGGGGGGGGGGGGGGGGGGGGGGGGGGGGGGGGGGGGGGGTGAGGGGTGAAGTGCTATTTACATGGGGTTTGCACTGTACTGGGCATTATAAGGGAATAGTTAAAGACAGAGGTTCTCAAACTTTCTTGACTTCCTGCCCCCTTTTCAGAAAAAAAAATATATTACTTGGCACCCCCTGACCAATAAAAATAAACACTGGCTTATATGCAAATACTACACCATTTAGTACAAGAGACTTGAGAATCAGTAGGTGATGGTGTCCCCAGGGGCCCACGAACCAACACCCTGGGGTACAGTGGGGTGTGCACTTGTTGCTCATGTTGTCATTATCCACCAAGCATGGAGGGACATAGGGGCCAGTGGCTATATCAGCTCCTGGTGGAAGCACAGCCTGGGGCACAGGTGCAAGTTGTGGAAAATCAGGATGCCCTGGGAGCTCTTTCTTTGGTGGCTAGCGAGCCTGAAGACTGTGAAATAAGAAAGAGAAGAGAAATCAAGGAGGGAGAAGGGTGAACTACGGGGAGGGGAGAGGGTCTCGTTAGTACTTTCAACTGTTGAGTACAAAGTCGGTGCTGGGACATGTAAACCCCCGCCTAATTTACAATAAAATGGGTTTGCTTAAATAAGCAGAAAAAGACTGTAATATGTACGTCATCAATTGTATTGTCAAGGGGGAAAAGCAGGCTAAACAAGAACATGAGTTATACTATTGAACCTGTGTAGGCTGATGGAGCCAGAGCCAGAGCCAGAGCCTGGAGCTGAAGGAGCCACGTGGAGACCCACGCCAGCACTGAGATGCTGTCACCATCACTGCATCCACAAGACTTTCCACCAACTGGTCTGTGATCTTCTTGCATTTGGTGTCATTGTATGCCAGTGAGCGTCTGAAGAGGAATTTATAGACTAGTATTGACAAATGGGGTAATATCAGACTTATGGACTTGATCTGGACTGGGCTTGGATGTTTTCTTTATGTATAATTGCTCTTTGATATGAAGTTGTCTCTTACACATGAACGTCTATCAATTTTTCTCTAGTCAACCCAGACTAACACAAAACCTTTTTTATGCACATGTGTATATGTGCATATACTCTTATGTGCTGGTATGTACATCATAGGTGTATATGACCTGTGGCAGTCACTTGATCTAGTGTCAATTTGAGGATTAAGAGGGTAGGGATGGAGTCTAGCCTATCAATCTGTAGATTGATAATAAGACCTCTGTGTAGGCATGTTTTTCTCCTGAGAATTCTGGGAAATCTGGCTTTATTTACCCCTTGAAGGTGAAAGACTCACTACTCAGGCCCTTGGAGATGCTCTACTGACAAGACACAAGGCTGATTCCTATGAGACATCCCAGAGGAGAAGCCACATGGACTTACTCTGATGGAACCAGACATCTGAAGCCAGAAAAGCCACACCCCAGGGAGGCCACTGCCAATGCTCATATGCTTACAACGGCCCTGGATCCAAAGACTTTCTTACCCACTGGACTGTGATTGTCCTGCATTTGATAACATTGCATGTGCCTCGTGAATCTGAAGAAGACTTTATAGACTGGTATCAGGTATATGGGTTCATATCAGACTTGTGGGTTTGGACTGGACTGGGTTGGGATGCTTTCTTCGTGTTTCGTACCTTTTGTCTATAAACCTCTCCCTGAGAGCCATATGTGTGCCTATGAATTTGCTTCTCTAGTCCACCCAGACTAGCACATGACCCAAGAACAAATCCACTGTGGTCAAACCAAATGTCATCAACCCAGTGTCCCCATCCAGGGTTTCTGCGGCTGTGACTCTTCCAGGGTGCTGGCAGAGGAGCTGATGGGATTGATCCACCAACCTGGCCGTGCACACTCCCCCCCAGCAGCACCCCCAGGAGACCCCGCAGGCATGGTGGGTGCACACTGGTCATCTGTGCCAGGCCACAGAGGGGTCACAGAGTCAGTGGTGTTGAGAATGAAGACAGACACGAGAGGTCAGGGCCAGGATTCCCAGCGTCAAACCATGACTGATGACACCCTTATTGATAATGTATCTTCCACCGCCTTATGTGCATATGAGAGTTGGACATTAAATGAGTAAGAGTGAAGAAGAGTGGATGCATTTGAATTATGCTGCCGGTGGAGAATACTGAAAGTACAATGAAAAAAACCAAGCACCTATGTTGGAGGGAGCACAAGGAGAAAGCGCCTTAGAAGTGAGCAGGTGAGACTTTGTCTTGGGTACCCTGGGGATGTCGTCAGGAGAGACCAGTCCCCGGAAAAGCACGTCATACTTGGTCGAGCGGAGGGGCAGCGGAAGAGAGGAAGGCCCTTGACAAGATGGACGGGCACGGTGGCCACAGCAAAGGGCTCCGACATCACGGCCACGGTGAGGGCGGTGCAGGACCAGGCGTGTTTTGTCCTGTGGCCCGAGGGATGCCTGGTCCACACCTTTCCACCTGCCCGCTTGAGGATACAAGTGGTTAAGATGTGAGACTATCCACGCACACACACACACACACACACACACACACGGTGACCCGCCCCAAAGTCCCTGCGCCAAAGACAGGGCGGCAGGGATACGTGGGAAAACAAGCAGTGAGGGATGCAGAGCCGAGTGTGACTGAGCAGGCCCACATGGAAGCCGCAGAGCCTCGGTGCCACGGCGTGGGAGAAGAGGAGCCAGGGTGACGGGCACACTCGTGAGGTGGCCCTTGACTTTGGATATAGTTCGCTTTGGCGTTACTGTTTGTCTTTTCCCCCTACTTCCTATATGATGAAGACTGGGATGGGTGACGCTCAAGAAAGAGTAAGTAGATTAGAGGTTTATTAGGGACAGGTGGCGGTGGGGCGGGGTGGGGGGGGGTTAGTTGGAGAGAAATGGTGTGGCACTTACATCAGGGGTCCTCAAAATTTTTCAAAAGGGGACCAGTTCACTGTCCCTCAGATCACTGGAGGGCCAGACTATAGTTAAAATATATGTGTTATATATATATATATATATTTATTTATTTATTTATTATATATATATACACACACACACACACAAATTCATTGTGGGCCCAGGATGAGTTGGCTGCTAAGCGAGACAGACAGTGGCAGCAAAAATACATGGCAGGTCGGATAAATGTCCTCAGTGGGCCCCATGTGGCCCACGGGCCATACTTTGAGAACCCCTGAGTTACATAATCTACTGTTAACTTGAGGAAGGGGTGGAGTCTAGCCTGTCAATCAGGTCACAGCTGGATGACTTCATTTGGAGGTGCTGTGGAGATAAGCAGCTCATTGGAGGTCAAATAGACTCTCTGCTAGCCTCCCTGAGAGACATCCCTGGTTCAGCCTCCTGCTGACAAACCACATGGAGCCACGCTGATGGAGCCTGAGCCCTGGAGCTGGAGAAGCTGCGTGGAGGCCCCTGTCGGCACTGAGATGCTTCCACTACCACTGGATCCACAAGACTTCCCACCCATTGGCCTGTGATCTTTCTGCACTTGGTGTCATTGCATGTGTTGTGTGAGTCTGAAGAGGACTTTTTATCGGTTTTTTTTTTTGGGGGGGGGGGGCCATCACTGCCCTCTGGATGTGGGAGTAGGAGGCCCAGCCTTTGCTCCTGTGGAACCACTGCTAGAACTAAACCTCCATCCCAGTGGGCTGCAGTCCCAGGCACAACCACTATGCCACCGGGGCTCAGCCCATGAAGAGGACTTTATTATCTGGTATCAGACATATGGGCAAATATTGGAGTGAGGGACTTGATGTAGGCTGGGTTGGGATGTTTTCCTGATATACAATGACCCCTTGATATAAAATTCTCTGTTACACACACATGTGTGTCTCTGGATTTGTTTCTCTGGTCTACCCTGACTGACACAACTGGGGAGCTAATAATGAATAGGACAGAAAATGCTCTGGAGCTGGTCGGACAACTTTTTCATCTTCCTGAACTCTGGACATGAACTGCAGGCCAATAAAACTATCATTTAAGAAAAGCACCGAAGGTCAACTGAACATTGTGGGCCAAAGCGGGCCCCACAACACTCCACAAAACCTGGTGCTGTGGACAAGTCAGGGTGGGATGGTCACGTGAGCAAATACAATGTGGGGGAGGCAGGATCGAGAGTGCCACGGTAGGCTGTGGACACATGGCATGGACAGTGTGTGCTAGCCGGCACGTCAGGGCTCTGCACTGTGGACATGAGCACATGAGTGGGCGGCTGTTGGGAGGGAGATCGGGAAATAGATGCAGACCTCATACCACCCCCCCAGAACCAACGCCGAATGGACCCAGGGTTCACAAAAGTGAGATGCACCCATCTGCCCACTAGGAGCAAGCATGGGCACGACCCTTGCATGCAGCCAAGTCTGTCCCACTGTGACTCTGAACCCAGATGCAATCAAAGTAAAGATGAATCCATGAACTGCATTAAAAACTGCAATCATCCCCCAAATCACCCCAAAACAGAACTGTCATTTTACAAGGAAAAAAATGTGCAACATATTGCACCTGCAGAAGGAGGTTGGGTGGCACTGAGAGTCAGGCACTAGGCCACTACCTGCAAGGACAGCGGTTCAAACCCACCCGTCACTCCTCGGGTGAAAGGTGAGGCTGGCTGACTCCCACCCCAGCCTGTGAAAGATTTCCAGCCCCAGAACCCTATGCAGTGCCCCTGTAAGGCAGCTGTCATGTGGGTTGGGGAGGGCCAAAGCTTAACACACACACACAGAAGATCGGAAGCAGAGATATCCAAATGGCCCTCGAGCAGATGAGACTATGTTCGATCTTCCTATGAACGCAAGAAATGCACAGTGAAAGTGCACCAAAGTAGTATTTCTCAACAGATAGACAGAAGTCTGTGTGTGAGGCTGTGGGGGACAGGGCTGCTCCCAGCTGCTGTGGCAATGGGGCGGGACTGCGAGCCGGAGGGTTCATGGTTCAAAGCCAGCGCCCGCTCCACTGGAAAAAGGCGAGGCTGCCTGCCCTTGAAGGGTGGCTACGTGTCACACAACTGCCAGGTCAGCGGCTCCTTGAGAGACAGACGGAGCATTCTAATCCTGTAGAGAGTGACAGTCTCAGAAGCCTCCATGGGGAAGCTCCACCCTCTCCAATAGGGTGGCAGTGATTCAGCATCAACTGGACAGCAGTGAGTCTGGCTTTGGTGTGTGTGTGGAAGGGGGCGGGGGGAGGAGGTTTCTAGTTTCTGAAACCCTCGACAGTTACCGTGAGTCAGAAACCACTCGACAGCAGTGGGTTTAGTTCGGTGTTGGGCAGGGCCGGGGAGTGAGAGGGAAGCCCCGGTGAGGGGCACTTGTGGGGTCAATCACCAGAAGTCAGCAGTTTGAACCCAGCAGCTGCCGGAGGGAAGGGAAAGGGAAGGGAGGGGGGGAGGGGAGGGGAGGGAGGGGATTCTCTAGGACAGCTCTGCCCAGTGCTCCGGGCCCGGGGAGTCTGGGTGGTTTGGGCTGGTTGGTTTCTTAGCTTGCTCGCCGGGTTTCGTGGTAAGTTTTTGTGAGGGTTGGATGACTACAGCTCATTCGCTCACCAGAAGGCAACACAGCGTTCGCCAGGGGTCAGCCAACCTCCCCTCCAGCCACGGCCGGCCCCTTCAGTAGGGACAGGCGGCTCCGAACTGAAATTGAAACTGAAAATAAAACCATCATCGTTTTGTTTATAAATTTCTAGAGGAAGTTATTCAGATCGGGGTGATTCCGTCTGTTTGTAAAAACACATTTGTGGATCTCAGATGATCTTTGGATTGTGGTGAGAGCCAGGAGGGACAACCTGAAAGCAGAGCTGATCTCGGGGGACAAAGTGTGAGGTGCAGAATGGACTGTCCCCCAGAGAATGGAATGGGGAACAGAACAACTGTCCATGAGCGGGTCTAAGAAATGGGGGAGGGGGAAAGAAGAGATGCCTCTGTCTGCACATTTGGGGGCATAAACCAACAGAGGAAGATGAAACCAGAACCAGTGAGATTACAGGAGGGAAAGAGGGGGAGCAGAAGGGCCGGGGTCAATGTAGAAGGGACAGAGGAGGGGTGGTTTTCTGAATGTAACATCGGCGATTTCTGACTTTCAGAATCATGTGATGTTCCATATATTACAACATTGTCATCAAAGAGAAAGGAGGGGGATAAAAACAAAATGTCAACAGGAGTGAGGTGAGAGGAGCTGTCCTTGAACTGAGGTTCCACTCACTCTACTCACGAAAGGACATAGAAAGGAACCCCACGTGGGGCCTCACGCTCCCTCCTGGGTGAGCTGGGCTGACCTGCTTTCCTCAGGGCCAGTCTCAGGTCCAGTCTCCCAGGCTCCCAGTGCACAGACGGCCTCAGGCCCGGGTCACCAGCCTGGGTGACAGATGCAAATGGAAGCCTCCTTCAGGCAGGTGTGATAGCAGCATCCTGAACTTCAGCAAGGGGTGGGCAGAGCCTTCTAGAAGCTCTGGGGAAGCAGAGGAGATGCTGCAGGGGCCACACCCTCAGGCCAGCGAGTCCCCATCCCAGCTCCCCCTGCATTGAGGCGACTGCCTTTCTGGTTCCCGAGACAGAGCTAGGATCCCGCCCATCCCCTTTCCCACCAGTCCTGTGGCTGCTCCTCAAAGTCTTAATTAGAACCCACCCGTCAAAAGAGACGCCATGATAGAAACACGGACAAAGGCACGGACAAGCGGTCCACAAAAGACGACATGGAGCCAATTAGTATGTGAGGAGGGGACCCGCCCATCCTCTCTTGTAACACCGAAGAAAGGGGAGAAAAGGAAAGAAACATTTGGCAAAGATTTCAAAACTCAAACTAATTGGGAAATTGTTGCTTGTTTCTGGAGGAAATGAAATCCACCTACCTTTCTGAAGAACAATTCCGCAACAGGAAACCAAGACTTAAAACGGTCTGTGCCCTCAGCCCTCCGACTCACCGCGTGTGAGGGAGCTGGATGAAGGAAATGATGGCAAATCCACTGTAATCCGACAGCGTCTCGTGAAGGAGACACGAGGGTGTGGAGGTGGGCGGAGTCACAGGTGCCTGGTGTGACGGCTGTTGAGGGAAGCAGACACACAGAGACAGCATAAATATTTGATAATAAATCAATTATGCTACTCAATTGTGGGATGCAGTATACCATTTGAAGGGGGTGGCCTTAAGTAAACGGGCTATGGATGCTGACTCCCTTTAGCCTAAAAGGGGCAGATATGGAAAATGGCCTTGCATCTGTCACACCACGGATCCATGCAAAGTCATGTAAGCCCATGTCTGTGGGCACACACACCATGTGTCCAGACACGCACAGCCCACAGAGATGGAGCACAGGCAGCACAGGTGGCCCACGTGGGGGGAGTGGGGCTCATTTACATAAAGATGGGATTCTGTAAGGTGGCTGAGTCGGCGTCCACCCAGTGGCAGTGAGTTTGGCTGGGGCTTGGTGGCGCGGTGGTGAAGTGGTTGGTCACTTACTGAAACGTCAACAGGTTCTCTAAGGCAGAAGGACTTGGCCCTCTGCTCCTGGAACCCTGGTGGGGGAGTGGATACACACTGGGCTACGACCCTCACAATCAGCAGTTTGAAACCACCAACTGCCCCTGAGACAAAGGCGAGGCTTTCTGCAGGGACAGTCTCAGAACCACCACCCCCACCCGCCCCCACCCGGGGAGGGTGGTCACGATGAGTCAGTATCAACTCAGTGGCAGTTTGGTTTTCCGCAAAGGCTAACCCATTCCCCCCTCAAGACCCCAAAACCCAAACCACTGCCCTTGAGTCCATCCCGATGCACACCAGCCCTCTAGGACCAGGGAAGACGGGCTTTGTGGGTTCTGAGACTTCAATTCTTTGTAGGAGTAGAAAGCCTCGTCTGTCTTCTGAGAGAAGCCAGTGGTTTTAAACTGCTGATCTTGTGATCAGCACCATTGCACCAGTCTGCGCCCTCCATCCTACTTCTACCTGTTCCTACTCTGTTCGTGCTGTCAGCCCAAAGCTGGGCCAGCTCACTGTCCCTCAGACCGTTGGAGGGCTGGACTATAGTTTAAAAAAAAAAAACTATGAACAAATTCACTGCAGGCCTGGGATGGGTAGGCTGCTAAGCAGGACAGGCAGCATGTTAAAATCACCCGGAGGGCTGGATACACGTCCAGGGGGGCTGCATGTGGCCCGCGGCCCGCAGTTTGAGGACCCCTTGATGACCACAAATAGGTGGAGTTAAATGTGTTGTTCCCCACCCCTCTCTTCTTCACAGTGCACGTCTACTCTGCAACAACCAGGTAGGACTTCCGCGTCAGGACCTGTTTTCTAAATGGCTGCTAGCATCCAATGGATGGATGCCAGCCAAGCAGACCCTAGGTACTCCCTGCAGAGAACTCCACTCACGCATCTCTCAAGGGCAGCCCTTCCACTCAGAGGTCACCACCCATGCCCTCCTGCAAGCCCCCTCCGTCACCTCTGGCCAGTACTGTTACACCATCTACCTTCCCACTGTCCTCGCTGCCCTCCTGTGCTGGGCATCTAGAGAGGCTATCCCATGACAGCCTGCTTCCCCGTCTCTTTCACATCACATAAAAGCATCTCATGGGTTCTCATGGCCAGAGAATGACAGACAACCAGCTCGGCGTTGTCTGACACATTGACGTGTGTCCCAGCTCCGGTCTCCATGTGTCTCTTGGTGGTCCACCTCCCACCAGAGCCCCAAGAGAGCCCAACTGGGATGACCATAGACGCTCACTCCAGCATTTACAAAATGTTCTAGGGTTCTTTCCCGTGCCTCAGTTTCCCCATCTTCGCAACCTCTCTCACCGAGCTCCCTGAGCCGTGCCAAGCACGCAGCAATCCCTCCACAATCCAAGCCCACTGCTCGGCTGCAGAAGAAACAGGTCCAGGTGAATGCTTCAGAAGGATGCACACCCTTTGCCCAAAACGCAAACACCTGAAGGGCACCCGTTCTGAGGAGCTCCTTGTACACAGCAGAGTGGACACAGCTGGGGCTCGGGAAGGAAGCGTGACTCGGAGTTGCAGGTGGCTGGGCAAGGTCAAAGGCCTGGGCTGAGCGAGCTAACCCACGGGAAACAGGGCAGAGAAGAAAGCCAACCTTTGACGTCCAGGTGAAGCAAGCAGCAGGAAGGGGATGGGGGAAGACACGAGCAACTATCCCAGAGGCAACCTGTGTCCAGCAAGAGACGAGTGGGCGAGCCCCCTCCTGCTGCCCCTGGGCCTTGGCCATCAGCTCGGCTCTTCAGCCTTCACGGCACCGAGAGAACACGGGAAGCCAAGCACTCTGCCAGTGACTGCCCCTTTGTGCCTTCTGCTTTGTTCTGTTTGTTTTCTTGTGGGTGGGCGTGTATCTGGGTGAGTGTGTGAATGCACATGCGTGTGCACGTGCGTGTGCATAGGGCTTTCTCGCTTGTTTGGTTCTTTGGCCTGCCTCTTTGCCTACCTCTCACCTTCCCTGGAGAGTCAGCTGCAGCCAGTACTGCCGTGCGCTCCCCCACACCTGGCAGCCCTCGCGTCCCTGGGCTGGTCCACCTCACCTGCTGTCTGTCCACAGCGTGATCGCGTGGGGTGCCTGTGGTGCCCATGGGGAAGTGCCCAGCGGCGAGCTGAAAAGTCAGTGATCTGGACCCTGCTAGGTCAGTTGTTCCGAGGGAAAAGGAGGAGGCTTTCCACTCTTGTAAAGAGTTAGGGTCCAAGAAATGCACAGGCCGGTTCCACCCTGTCCTGTGAGTTGCCATCAACTCCATGGCATGGCAGTGAGCTTGGAGTTTTGTTTTTTGGTTTAAGGGAGAAAAAACCAATGCCTCCTTCTGTAAAGATCACAGAGCGCGCGCGCGCGCACACACACACACACACCTGCCAGGGGCAGTTCTGCTCGGCTCCCCAGGGTCAGAAGAGACAGACTCTCCGTGAGGAAGGGATTCTTGTGCGTCCTGCTCACCAGTGCGTCCTCAGCACTTAGAGCAAGGCTGCTCCTTAGGGGGTGGGCAAGAAGTGCTTGCTAGAAACTGGTTCTCCGTCTGGCTGCTCGAAGCTGGCCCGGAAGGGAGCTCGGGCACCAACCCTTTTGCCATTTGGGGAAAACATTTTTTGGGAAAGCCCCCCTGAGCCTCCTTCTGTCTTCCTAGCAGACGCTGTCAAGAGCAGGCATCCGTCTAACTTTCCCCTTGGAAGCTACACTTGGATTTTCGTTAGGGAGCTCCAAAAAGCCTGCGGGGCCATCAGCCAGGGTTCTGTGTCCAGGGAGAGCCCTAATCCAAGGTCCTCCCTAGGCCATGTTCCAAGTCGCCACTGGGCTGCAGCTCATGCTCCTGAAACAGGGACACAAGGCCGACGGGCCACCCCAAATCCCCCACTCACCCGCCAAGGCACCTCCACCCTCTCTCAGGATCTAGAACAGTGCTCTCCACTGACGGAGCTTTTTAAAACGGGACACAACTGTTCTTTATCAAGGTCAGCAGGGCAGCCATGTGCTTTCCATAAAGCTGATGATAGAGACCAGACAACGAGATGCAGAGGGCGACATGCATTCCAGACGCTCTCCCCTCTCTGGTCGCGGGGCGATGGTTTCTATTACGCCCATTTAAACAGCTCGCCGCCCCCTGATAAGAATCTTGAGAAATGGCATGTGTGTGACTAACTTAGCTCTGAAAGGGGACAGCTTTGAGGAAGATAAATCGGAGGTCAGCGAGAGCCCCGACGTCCAGGCCTCTAAAGTGGGCTAGAGGCCCAGCCAGCCCCAGCCTGTAGTCTCGCCTTAGGAGCTTGTGTTAAAGACCCCACTGGCTGCTCTGCACAACTTTGCAAACTGCAAAGGCCTTTCCCAGTGTCCTCATCCGTGACAAGGCCCTCATGGATTTCCGAGTCCCAACTCCTTACCATTCAACCTAGCTGGTGGTGCAACGGTTAAGTGTTCAGCCAGAATCAGGAAGGTTGTGGGTTCAAACTCAGCCAGCAGCGCTGAGGGAGAGAGGTTTGGTGACCTGCTCTGTAGCCACGGCAGTCTCTTCTCCTCACCAGGCGCCCCCATCGCAAGAGTGCGTGAAGAACCCATGGTGCCAGTCCCAGGTGTGTCTGAGCACCAGGGCTGTGCTGGGGGGTTGGGGTGGAGGCTTCTTTTGGGAGCAGCTCACTGGGTGCCCTTCTTCCAAGGTCCCGAAGGGTAGGGTTGAACTTCCAGCCCTTCGGCCGGCAGCTGAGGACAATGACTGCACCCTCAGAGATAGCAGCCATCTGCTCAGGAGCTCCCTGGGAGAGTCTGTGTGTGGAGATCGGTGTGTGGCTGCGGACACGAAACCCTAGGTGCCGCTTCTCAGTCCATGGCTGACTCTTGGGTCCTTTCGCCCGAGATCCATCCGCGAGGCTGCCCGCTCCCACGTTCCCCTGGGTCTCCGTGGAGAACAGGCCCTTCCCAATCAACTCTGCAAAAAGAAGTCCCTCTGCAGAAAGAGCTGAGGGCCGCACACACCCCAGCCCCACTCAGGGGAAAGGAAGGATCCAGCTGGACGTCCCAGGATCCGCCAGGGAGGCAGAGAGGAACCTGGGGGTGGAGGGACACATTGCAGGGGGGTTACTGGCCGGAGAAGTTGGCCCTGCAGCGTGACCCTGAACTTGGTAACAGGATAGCACCCCAGGCAGAAGCCCCGATCGTGGTGTGGTTCCGAGCGGGCTGCGACCCATGAGGCCGGCAGTTCGAAACCACCAGCAATGCTGCGGGAGAAAGACAGTGCTTTCTATTCCCGTCAACAGTTACAGCCTCGGAAGCCCACAGGGGTCACCCTGAGTCCGTGCTGACCCGAGGGCAGCGAGTCTGGCTTGGTTTGAGCACGCACGCAGGAGGTGGTGTCGTGGGCGAGACGCCGGGGCAGGTGGTAGACTGGGAACGGGGGTGAGCGACTCGGTTACCGTCGGGAAGTCGAATGTTTTCTCCTCCGGAAACCCCACCTCCTTTTACCCTTCCGGTCTGCAACTGACAGGGTGAGGTCCACGCACGGGATTGGATGAGAGAGGCGGGGCGGGCAGTCCTCAAACTGCAAGCCAACCAACCAGTGTCAAGATGAACCAGAGGACGGCAGACTCAGGTTTTGTTTCTAAAATTAGTGCCGCAGCCTGGGCCTGTGGACTCAACCTTCACCGCCACCATGAGGGTGGGCATTCGAGCCCCCCAAAAGTCATAAGTAACGCTGGAGGGTGGGATACTATTTTCTCCCCCCCCCCTTAACAACCCCCTTGGTATGGTAACCTCAAACCATTCTGGACCCCCATGCTTCTGAATCCTGCTAATCCCGCCCCCTCGAGTCAAAATGACTGCCCTGCTCCTCGACTGCCATCAAAATCTTCCTGGAGAATCTCTCCTCTGGCTCCTGACAGTGCTGAGAGCTGGGAAACAGACCCCCTCCCCCAACCCCCCATCCCCACGCCGAAGGAGTCTGAACAGAACCACGGGAGGGCACGTGGGCAGAGTGCACACCTCGCGCACACACAAAATAAAGTTATGAGGGAGTTAATGAATCTCTGAGGAAAGGGGCTATTTCCAGCCAGGATGAATGCGCCTTTTTATAACTTCACGTGTGCTTAATGCCAGGAGCCAGTTGCAGAAATGCTTCTGAGTCTGCAGCAGTCGCACTGAGAAAACTAAATGGAATGCTGCCCCTCCGTCCCTGAGACTTGACCCACTTTCAGTAGGAAGACAACTTAGAAGAAAGAAGCGAAGAAACAATGAGCAGAAACAGCCCCCCAGGAGATTCCAGTATGGCCCTGGCTCCTCCACAGAGAGTTGCTGCGGCGCGCCAAGCTTATAATGAGGCAGGCGGGCTCCATGAGGGCTCAGGACTCCAGGCCGAGAGCTTCTAACAGCCAGGAGGCTGCTGAAACTCTTTCCTGCCGTATGCTTCCATGCTGAAAGAAAACTCCCAGAATGCTCTGCCGTCAAACAAGAGGGTGAGGAAAGGCACCGTTGACCACTGGCCGGTCCCCATAGACGTAGGACATTCAGCGTCAGAGGAGTGAGTCTGAGACAACATGTTTGAGAGAGGTCCCCGCTAGGCCAAAGAGACCCCCAGCTCCAAGCCATGCGGAAAAGTGTAAGACGTGCAGGACCCCGTGACTAATTGCTGCTCCAGTTCTCTGGAGTGTTGGGGTTTCTTTGAGAGATTGAGTGTCACCAAGAGTGAGTTTGCTTGGGTTCTGACGGACCGGCGGGCACGTCATGCATGGAGTCTGCTCAGTCGTCCAACAGTGAGGGGCTCTGCAGAGTGAGGCCAGGCGTCAACTTGCGGCCACCGGATGGGATCTCCATGACTTAGGGAGAGGGCCCATGGGAAGTGATTTTTCTTCCAGTCAGATTTGAGGTCACAGTTATGTCCTAGAAATGGACGGTCCAAGACATCTGACAGCTTCCGGACTCTCCTTCACCTCCCAGTTGGCCTGGCATTTGCTTTCTTAAAAAAAAACAAAAAACAAAAAAAACGACTTCTGACCTATTAGACCCTCTTTCCATGAAACTGCAGGGCCAGCTCACAAGGGGGATTTGTGTCATCGATGCTCACATTAGAACATTTCAAGGGCTTCCTGTGTGGGAAGGGAAGCTGGGAGTGGCAGAGAGAACCATCAACACGGAGTGACCAGAGAGGAAGGGACGATGGAGGCGAGAGCAGAGACCACTGTGAATGAAGACAGCCGTGTGGCACTCTCGTTGTTGTCGTTTCATCAAGCCCTTGCAATCGGGCCATCGAGTGGGCACAACAGGGCCAAACGCGGCCTGCTCCTGCACCCCCGTCACAATGGCTGCTCTGTTGGAACCCATGGGTAGAGCCACTGTGTCCATCCGACTCATGGAAGACCTTCCTCTCTTCCAATGACCTTCGACTTAAACGAAGGACCATGACCTTCTCCAGGGACTGGTCTCCCCTGACAACATGTCCACAATACATGAGGTGGAGCCCTTTCCTCCTGGCTCCTGGCTTCTAAGGAGCATTCTGGCTGTCCTTCCATGATTCTGTTCTTCTGGCAGTTCATGGCACTGCCAAGAGAGAAGACCAATGAGACAAAAAGTCAGATTTTTAAAAGGATAATTAAGACTGGGAAGCCCAATAAAATGACTTAAAAAAAAAAGAAATGTAATCATCAGACCAAATTTTATATATACAAAGAAAAGGAATGGGAAAAAAAAACATCAAATTTTTAAGATCGGAATAATGATGAAAAAGAGACAGATGTTGAAGCTATTGATGCATACATTATCACCTGTGGTCGTTACATAATCTGGTGTCAACTTGAGACTATTGAGCGTGACAGTTCTAGCCTGTCAATCAGGTCCCAGCTTAATAACTTCATTTGGAGGCGCTATGGAGATAAACAGCCCATTGAAGGCCAGACCCAAACATTCTCTCTGCGAGAGATTCTTGCTGATAAGCCACATGGAACTATGCTGATGGACCTAGAGCCTTGAAGCTGGAGGAGCCACATGGAGACCCAAGCCAACGCTGAGATGCTTCCACCACCATTGAATCCAAAAGACTTTCTAGCCACTGATTTATGATCTTCCTGCATTCAGCCTCATTGCATGGGTTATGTGAGTCTGAAGAATTTATAGACAGGTATCTGACATGTGGGTTAATATTGGACTTATGGACTTGAACTGGGCTGGGATGATCTATTAATATACAATTACTCTTGTATATAAAGCTTTTTATTCTACACATATGATGTCTTTCTCCATGTGAATCTCTCTAGATTTATACACACACGAGTCTCTCTGGATTTGTTTCTTTAATCAATCCAGACTAACACACCACCAGACACCTCATGGGATCTGGTTCCTTGGTTTGGAGGCTTGGATCCCAGTTTCATGGGAGATTCCAGTTAATTGGCCTAATGATGTGTTTGGTGCTTCTGTTCTACCCCCTCGTTCATGGCATTGTGTCTGGGGCCTTAAAAGCCAGAGGTCATCCAAGGCACAGCAATTGAACTCTCTTCACCCTTGCTGCCCCTGCCTGCCTTGGTTCTCTAAGTGATGGTCTCAGTGATGTCTAGCTCCAGTCTCTTCTGTTTCAGGAACAAGAGCCTGGCCCTGTTAGTGGGATCAGTGAAAGAGGATGTCCCACTAACAGGCAGAGGCCCGCAAAGGGCAAGAAAACTGCAGGCCAGGCCTTGGCAGCATCGACGTGAACATCCTCTGGGAATGTTAACAAAACACACCCAGCCATTTGCAAGGTGGAAAACACGCCACAACCACGGAGGGTTGATCTTGAGAAGGCAAGGTGGTTATAGATGGTTGCCATGGAAATGGGCCGTTTCCCCATCAATACCCCCACGTCTAGCAGTGGAACTCCCCACATTGTCAGTGAGTGAAGAGGAAAAGGAGCACGTGACAAAGTTGGTTGTTTGAAAGCCTCTCTCGGCAATGACAAACAGAAGGGAATGTCCTCGTCTGATGAGCGACAGCTAAGGGTCTCTACCAATGCAGCCCAATGAGAAAACAATGAACTGCAGACTGGGGAGGAAGGCGGAGCCTCCTGAAGGTCAGGAACAAGGCACCTGTCTCCTGTCTCCACTTCTGTCGAGCATGGCACTGGAAGTCCTCACCAAAGCACTAAGACCAAAGAAGGAGTTCAAGGGCATTCTGGTGGGAAAGGGACAGAGCAGTGTGAACCTATCCACAAGTTGCATGTTTGTCTACAGAGGAAAAAACTAAAATAAAGGAGTTCAGCAAAGTCACAGGTTACTGCATAAAGGTATTTTTTTCTTAGACTGTTAAAAATGAACACTTACTAATTGAAATGTGAAGGAATTCTGGTCGAGTAGTGGGTTATGCTTTGCGCTGCTAACCCCCAAGGTCAGTGTTTTGGAACCACTAGCCCCTGAGGGGGAAGATGAGTCTGTGTACTCCTGTGAAGACGTACTCTCTGAGAAACCAGGAGGGGCAGTTCCACCCTGCCCAAGGGTCCAGTGCCAGCTGGGATTCACCTAATGGCAGTGGATCAGCTGAAAACTTAAGCTTTAAAAATAGATTTGCCCCGCGTGGAAGTGCCTTCCTAACCGAAACAGGTGTCATGAGCTGTAACAAAACATGGACAGATCCTGCTTGCTGAAAACTACAAAATGCGAATGAAAAAGAAAACACAGTGTAAATGAATGGAGACGCGTCCCATGCTCGTGGACTGAAAAACTCCACCCGAGTGATGGACTAAGTTAACACAATCCCAAACAAAATTCCAGGAGCCATTTAAAATACACAAAGCTGACCTCACTCTGAGTTGTACGTAAGAGACAAAGGAATTGAACTAGAAAGAAACAATTTTGAAAAAACAACAAGAAGACAGGAATCGTGCTCCCGGATTTTAAGATGACTATGGTGATCGGGATAATGTGATATTGGTAGGGTAGTAGACAAACAGATCTGTGGGGCAGTAGAGAGTCCCAAAACACACACACACACACACACACACACACACACACACACCTATGAGAAATTGATCCTTTTGTTGCTGTTGTTAGGTTCCATCAACTGAGTTGTACAGCAGAAGGAAGGGCAGCCGGGTCCCTCGCCATGCACACAATCATTGCTGTGCCATCATGTTTGAGCCTGTTTTTGCGGCCACTGTGTCCATGCATCTCCATGAACGTCTTTGTCCCTTTGGTGCCCGGCCACTTCAGCAAGCATGGTGTCCTTTCCCAAGGACCAGTCTGTCTGATGACATGTCCAAAGTAAGTACAAAGTCTCTCTCTCCTCGCTGCCCTTCAAGGACAGGTTGGTTTGTCCTTTTGACCATCTGCGGTGCTTTCAATATTCTCCTCCAGCACCGCGATCCAAATGCACCGTCAGTGTTCCCTATTGAAGGCAAACGTTCACACGCGTATGAGGCAACCGAAAATGAGACCTCACAGGCTTTCAGTCAGGGATGTGGGAGCCATCCAAGATCCACAGGCAACACAGTCATGGTAACACTGACCCAAGCACCAAACCATGTCTAAATCTCAAAATGGAGCCTGAATCTAAATGGAAAACTTTTAGAAGAACACATCTGAGAAAAGCGGACAACCTGGGATTAAGCAGAGCATCCTTAGACATTTGTAAATCCATAAATGAAAATAAATGGACTTCATCAACATTATAAACATGTTCGGGGAAAGAGAATTCAGTGACAAATGACAGATTGAGAGAAAACAGTTGCAAATTGCATTGCTACTCGCAAAGCACTTGGGTCCGGAATAGACCAGACTCCGCTGTAAGAAAACACAAAACCCAGTTTAAAACTGAGCAAAAGACTTGGAAAGATGCCCTGCGGGGGAGCATAAATGAATCCCAGCTAAGAAGGAAATAGCCAATATTATCGGCCTTTAGGAAAAGTTGAGTGTCAGCCCAATAGGATCACACACCTGCTAGAAATGCTAAAAATGTAAAACTGGCTGGGTCAAAGGGCTGACAAGGATGCCGAGGAACTGGGAACTACTGGGACACCAAAAGGGCGCGGTCACTCTGCGATCCAGTTTGATAAGTTCTTATAACTTAGACAAGCACTTAATGAGCTTGTATGATCGGCCATCTCACTTCTGTATATATGTATGTGGTGGAAGGGGCCATGGACTTGGCTCTGACTCCACAGAGGGAAACGCCTTCTGCTCCTGCACCATGCCCACCCTCATTCGGTCTGGGCCCACCCTGACAGCCACCAGGTCAAACCATCTCATGGATGGTAGTTTTCTGTTGGTTTCGCTGCCCCTCTGCCAAGCATGATGTCCTTTCCCAGAGGCTGGTCCCTCCTGATAGCATGTCTGAAGTGTTCTCAATGAAGTCTCTCGGTCCTCGCTTCCAATGAGCATTCTGGCCGTACTTCTTCCAAGACAGATGTGTTCGTTCTTCTGCCAGCCTGAAGCGTATACCCAGTCTCCTTTGCCAACACCATAATTCAAAGATATCAACTGTTCTCCAGCCTTCCTTGCCCATTGTCTAGATTTTGCATGCATGCAATATGGCTGGAATGCCTGCCGTATAAGAGGGACCTTCCGTCTCCAACTTTTCTTCCAATTCTCAGTTTGCATTGTTCTGAATTGCTGGGAAGTCCCAAGCCCATCGTTGTCATGGAAGTCTGGCTGTGTCTGGATTGACATTGGGCCCCAGGTCAGACTCGCAGGACATTATAAAACACACACACACGGGGGAGTCTTTATTTTGAAGCCTTTACTACCAAGGATATTTTTCAAAGATCTTTCTTAGGTGCGTGACTGACGAGTCTGTGAGCCAGTGGGTACTGGGCAAACGGAACTCAAGGCACTGTTTATCCACATGCTAAACGCTGTCTGGGCTTTAAAATGGTGTCCACAGTGAGGGCGCTGGAACGGAGCAACTAGCATTTGTTAAACTCACGGAGGCAGCCTCTTCTACGCCCTGGAACCTCCCGTGCGGACGCAACCCCAAATGCTGCCTCACCTCACCGTGCTGTCTGCTGGCCATCCAACAAGCCTGCCCATGGCAAATGCCAAGGTGGTGGAGCATCGGAAGGCAGCCGCATAACTGGTCTAGGAAGACTCTGCTTTGGCCTCTCCTTCCTGAAAGAATCCAGCCCCGGAGGCAGGAAGGTCCAGAGTTCTGCCCAATGTTACCATGGAACTTGAAACTGGGCGGTGGCACCTGAACTCCCTATCCATTGGGACTCAGGGCAACGTTGCAGGGCGGTGGAACTGCCTGCCTCTGCGGGCTTTCTGAGACTGACTCTTTACAGGAGTAGAAAGATCCCTTTGTCCGGCGGAACATGGGGAGTCCACTGTGGATCTCGTGGTTAGGGACCTAAGGCACAACCCACATCCACCAGGCCTCCTTGGGAGGGATCACTGGGACGACTGATTATGCAGAAACAAAAGAGAAGACTAACAGATACCCAACCCCCAGCCCCTTCTCCTGCCTCTTAAAGATTCTGCCTGGAAACATGTGTGTCGGGTCAGAATGAGCTCAGGAAGACCCTTCCTTTGTGATTCCAGTCCTGGGCAACTCCAGGGCTCACTAAAGCCATTGAAGGGACATAATACATCCATCAACATCAAGTTTGGATGATGAAATGAGCACACATATTTGTGTGGGGTGGGGGGGGTGGTTTCTGCTCACCCAGGACCAGGGTCCCCTCCTTTATCAGGGAAATGCTCAAAGCCTCCACTGACCTGGGCACTCCCCGGCTGACTGCTGTGAGTGTGGACAGCCACCTCTGGCCACTGCCCTCCCTGGGCAGTTGGTGGCTCTATTTTGGGGCATCCTAACCCCCTTGGCTTTGTTCCTGGGCCTGTCAGACATGTTTGAGATGACTATCCTTAGACACTGACCAGCCACTCCAGTGAGGGAAGGTCTTGGACACGTGTGCCCCTCCTGCCTCCTGGCTGGTGCCCACCCTGCTTTTGCCCAGTTCCGGAAACTTCCAGCCACTCATGCTCCTCTCAGAGAATCAGGCAACACAAACCAGCAGGGGACAGCGGGCATTTTCCTACAGAGATTCTTCTACAATTCTCTCAAAGGCAGAACTCTGGCCCTCCTTCCTAAATAGCAGGGCCCTGGGGAGTGGGCTGTGTGGGGGGCAGCACCCCATGGACCTCCCCTGGCAGGTCGCCACAGGCAGCCCCTGCCAGCAGTATCCATGGAGGCTTTTGCGGGGGGGGGGGGTGCCTTTCTTTTGTGCTCCAATATTATGCAAATAAGCAAATCAAATTAAGTACCTGAATTTTTTTTAATTAAGGGTTTTGATTAGATGCGGATCTCTTGTACTCAGAAGAAGAAGAAATTGTATTCCAAAACCCCAGACACCTCCGCTTTCCCGCATGACTTCCATCTGGGCAGCTCCCTACCAGGTTTGGGTGGACGGGCTCCTGAAGGCAGGCACAGCTGGAGCCACAGACAAAAGAGGGGGTTACCCTTCCGGCTGGCTCGGCCTCCGCCTCACTCCCTTTCCAACACCAAAACCTCGGCAAACCCCCGGCCACTGAGTCCACGCTGACTCAGAGCCTCCCTATAGGACAGCGTAGAACTGCCCTGGGGGGTTCCCAGACAGGAAATCTTTACTTTGCAGGAGTAGAAAGTCTCATCTTCCTCCCTCAGAGTGGCTGGGGGCTTTGAACCACTGACCTTTCTGATTGCAGCCGCCCAGGAGCACCAGTGGCCATGGGCCTCGTCGAGGGCGTGTCCCCAGGGGTTCCGATGACTGGCGTGTGAGAAGGAGGCTGCCAGCTCTGCTGAGGCACCTGCAGGTGGAGGGGAAGCTCCACCTGGGCCTCTGAGCCCATGATTCCCCCCTTTATCCTTCCAGTTGTTGGGGTGAGGCCATTCATATTCCCACCAGCACTGCTAGCTCACCGAGGGGAGGGATTAGAAAGCCTCCTCTCTCTCCTAAACGCAGCAAGTGGTTTGGAACTGCAGGTAGCAGCCCACGGAGCAACCAAGCTCCATAGCAATATCAAAGCCTACCCCCTGACCTACTTTCAAATCCAAACCAGCCCCGTAAGTGAGGTGGTCTCTCCTCACTTGGATTGATATTGGTAGCGTCGTATCCAGAGCAGCCACTTGTCCCTGTCTGTGTTTGATTCTGCATCTTCGCTACCAGGTCAGGATGAAGTCGGGTCAATGTGTTTCGCCCCTGGATGGGACGAGAATATCACACCACTTGCAATTCCCCGCCCTCACCTCTCAGCAGAGTTTGCAAATTAGATGACCTGTTCCAGTCCTGTGTTCCTGACTTCGCCGGTCATTATTCACTTAGATTCCCGCCATCGAGAGTGGCCGTCTCAGAAGCTCACCGGGTCAGTTCTCCCTGTTCCACAGGGTCACCGTGAGTCAGCCTGGACTCAACGGCAGTGAGTGGAGATTGCTGGTGGGAGTATACAATGTTCCAACACCTGGAAGGGTAGACACAGGAAACGATGGGCCAGGATGCCCAGTGCAGCCTTGCTTATGAGAGCAAAGATGGAAACAAACTATTCCCCAGTAAGAGGGTAGGTACAAGTACGTGGTGGGTTACTGTGATGGTTGATTCTTTTGGTGGGGGTGGGGCCATCACTGCCCTCTGGTGGTCATGGGAGCTACCCAGATGGTTAGATTTTATGTCAACCTCATGGTGCCTGTGCAGGGGTTGGGGCGGAGTCTAGCTTGTCAATCATGTGTCGGCCTGATGATGCCTCCCTGGAGGCGTGGCCTTGTTATAAGGGAGCATGTGGGAACTTCCTCGGTCTCT